>JAMPIV010010790.1:0-133087 GCA_024509875.1 Oreohelix idahoensis | reverse complement strand
CCGTTGTATCTCTGTCAATTTCACTACACATCTCCCCACTTGAAAACATGCCTATGGCAAGTTCCAAAACCAGCGATACACATAGGTAAAATTACTCCTCACGTCTGCCGCTACTCTAATTAGGCAGTTTGAGAATCGGCTTGCTAGTGAGTTTTTCCTTTAACTCTTGGAACGCTAGTTCACATTGTGCAGTCCAAATAATTTTATCTGGAAGTCCCTTGCGAGTCAGATCAGTCAGAGGAGCACAAATAGCGTTAAAATTCTTGATGTATTTCTGATAAAATCCGCATAACGACACAAATGATCGCACGTCTTTTTTTGTTTGCGGCCTAGGTGCTCTCTGCAGTTTTTCCAAGTTCTTAGGATCAGGGGTCATATTACCCTGATATACAGTGTGTCCCAAGAATTCCAACTCTTTACATCCAATACAACATTTTGTTGGCCTAGCAGTCAAATTCGCCTCCCGAAGTCTATCAAACAACATCTCCAGAGCTTCAATGTGTTCTTCAAATGTCTCTGTGGCGACGAGAATATCATCCATGAAATTCGTGATACATGGGTTATTCAGGGGATCCAACAATTTGCGCATCATCCTTGAAAACACACTCGGAGCATTTTTCAGTCCGAATGGTAGCATATTGAATTCATAATGTCCATCCGAAGTGCTAAAAGCCAAATAAGGTCTCACTTCAGGCTTCACTGGGATCTGGTAATAGCCTTTACTAAGATCCACCTTTGAAAAGTATTTTGCCTTGTTCAGTCTGGCAAATAACTGTTTTGTGTCTGGTAATGGATCCACTTGTCCTTCTGTGACAGCATTCAGTTTCCTGTAATCTATGCACAGTCTGTGTTCCCCAGACGGTTTTCTCAACAAAACGACACTAGAACTAAAAGCTGATTCACTGTGCGAAATAATCCCCTCCTTCAACAAATACTCTATTTCTTCCTTCACTGCCTTCTCCTTCGCGAACGGAATAGAATAGGCTCTCATACAGATTGGGTTTGAGTCTACCAGTTTCATGTCATACTGTAGCAAATTTGTATGGCCTGGTTTATCTGTTAGTACATCTGTATGTTCCTCCAGAACCTGTTGAACTCTCTCCCTCTGGTTTTTAGTCAGGTGCTTACTGACTTTTACCTGTGCTGCTGTTTCACAAGGATGTAATGGGTATTCATGTGAGGTGAGTGGTTCTTTTTGCATCTGGGTTGCAATAGCCAAGGTCAATAAGGGGGTGCTTTCCTGGAGTGGTCTGTCCAGATACTTCTTTAACAGGTTTACATGATAAACTTTCTCCTTCCCCTTTTTGTCAATTTTATAGTTTGTTCTAGACACCTTCTCTAGAACCGTATATGGACCTTGCCAACCAATTTGTAATTTATTCTGGCTTCCGGGTAGTAGAAGCAGCACCTTCTCTCCGACTGCCAGTTCCCTGTCCTTTGCCTTCCTATTAAAATATGCTGCATGTTTCTTCCTGGCTTGCTTCAAATTATCATTTGCCAGTTTCCATCCAGCTTTCAAACGAGTGGTCAGTTCGTTCACGTATTGATACGATGAGGTAACAGTCTCTTCCGCCTTCTCATCTGTCCAGGTCCTTAATAAAGTTACATCTGGATCTTTAATTTATCATACTTATTTTTCATGGAACCCATCGGGTCCCGTCCATTAGAAGCTCTATAATGAGGACTTTTCTTCCTAGAATCATCACTCACAAATCGACCACTACCAATTTTTCTCTGGGGTTTGTCTCCCCACTTAAGATTGTTTATGAGAGATCTTCGCTCTCTTGTCTGTTCTTCCAGTTTATATAAGTCTGACCGAGGGATTGTCATCCTATCCTGGGTAAAATTTCTTCTTTGTACTCTTCGCATAGTGGCCATGTTAATCCATTCAAGTGAAGACTGGGTGTGAAAAGGGGGCTCCCATTCCACTTTGTCTACCCGAGTATAATTAGTTTTTCTTTCAGGCCTAAAGTTGCCCCGTGGCGTTTCTAGGTCCTGCACATATTTTCCCTTTGTGGGTGTTCCCTCATGAAATACGCCACATGCTTCTACAAAGTTTTCAACATCGACATTTACGTCGGGCCAATAGTATTTTCGAGCAATCTTTTGGCAGATGGTACCGACTTTCTCATGGTCACCATCTTTTCCAACATGTAAGCTCCTTATTAAGTTTGCCCTATATATCTTGGGAAGAACTAACTGTCCGTGACCAGGGGATCTAGTTCCTGTCTTCCTATATAATAATCTGTTCTTCACAAAGTACTCTCCCTTGCTCGGAGGTGTGTGGCATTTGGGCAATTTTTTAAAACAGGGCTTGAGTGTCCTATCCTCAGCCTGCGCCTTCCTCATCTCCTCTGGATGAGCATTTATAGGTTCACCTTCTTCCTCCTTCTTCTGTGACCTGGTCTGCACTGTCGCCATGATCACAGGTTTCTCGGGATTCCCCAAGAAGACGTATCTACTCCCCAATATCAGAGGGTAGATTGGTTCATCTATCACTGCTGCTCTGATTTCTCCTTCCACATAGCGAGTTTTCACCGTTATCCTTGCGATGGGAAGTGTCATGAGTGGTATGTCCTTAGTCGCCCCTTGTATTTCCACTGTTTCTGTGGTATACTGACTTGGGTCCACTAGGCTAGACTTCACAACTGAATCATAATCCAAACCTGTATCATAAAGGCACCTTATGGTGACCCCATTACAAATAACATCCTCACAAACTGGGGGGTGATAAGGTTCCTGTTGTCCATTAGGATTAACCTTTAATCTTTGCGTCCCCGACGTCATTGCAGCAATGTTTGAAGGTTTCCTTCTACAAAATTCGGTGTTATGGTTATCCTTCTTGCACCATTTACACCATCTTTTTCCTTGGTTCAACGGTTTTCTTTCATTGAAATTTTGGTCATTGAACTGTGAGTTTCTGTCGCGATAGTCATTTCTTGGCCGCTCAAAGTTTGTCCTACCTTTATTTCCCTGCTCTCTATTATCAAATTTATTAAATTGCTGTGGAGCTTTAAAATTGTCTATGTGCTTCTTTTTAGCACCACTTACCTCTGCCTGGGCTGCCTGATACCTCTCAGCAACATTTAAAATTTCCCCCAACTTCTCTGCACCTTGTTCCATGAGAAATTTTCTCATGTCTGGAGCCATGGACTCTCTCAATTGCTCAATCATGATCATTTCTTTAAGATCTTGGGTCTTCCCCAGAGCCGTCCATTTCTCCAAATAGGTTTCTAGTCTAGCAGAGAATTGGTGGTATGTCTCCCCAGACAACAGTTTGGCATTTCTAAATTTCTTACGATAAAATTCACCATTCTTCTCGTACCTTAATAACAAAGCCTGCTTTAACATGTCATAATTGTCTTGGTCTTCCCTGTTCATTTTGGCAAATACTTCATAAGAAGTACCTCTCAATCCCTGTGATAGCTTTAAGCTCCACCCCTCTCTCTCTAACCCATATGTAGTAGCTAATAACTCAAAACGTCCTAGGTACCCCTCTATGTCATCGTCTTTTTCAACAAAATGGTCTAAATGAAACCCCATAGCTGAGTTTGAGGCTCCCAGACTGGGCGTAGCATCTGAGGCAAAAGGGCTGGCACCATTTTCAGGGGCCGGGCCTTGTAATTCCAGCTCCCTTAGTCGTAATTCGTGCTCCCTCTGCAACCTTCTATCTTCTGCCTCCCTTTCGGCAGTCAACCTTTTTTCTTCTGCCTCCCTTTCGGCAGTCAACCTTTTTTCTTCTGCCTCCCTTTGCTGTCGTTTTTTCTTCTGCCTCCCTTTGCTGTCGTTTTTCTTCTGCCTCAATCTGCAGCCTCTTAATTTCTCTATCAGCCTCAATTTGTAACCTCTTCTCTTCAGCTACCTTTCTATCTTCCCTTTCAATATATTTATCACATTCAGCCGTTACGTATTGAATTAAAATCTGACCATCCATTCCCATCTCCTTCGCGGTGAGCACAGCAGTTGATCTAAATTTTGCTAACTCCGCCATACTTTTTAGACAATATAATAATATACAAGCTAAATCTCTAACCAGTAAATACACTAAGTACTTCTTATGACTATAGTCTAACTAATTCTAACTAACCAGTTAACTAATTAATTATTACTGGCTGTGAAGATTCACCAACTTTTATCTGCAGGGACCCTTTTAATTTTAAAGGGAATTTTACAATTTTGTTCCCCTAATTTTATTTCTCCCACCAGGAGATCCTAATATTACTGTTGGGCTAATTATCCCTGGACAAGACCCCAGTATATGTAGTGGGTTTGATGGTATTGTATGATGGTGATATTACTAAATGTAATTGTATGAGGCCAGCTGTGAAGGCTTTACCTGCGATGTCAGGTTGATTAGGGGTTGTCTTCCCTTGTTTATTCATTCATTGTGTTTGACCTTTAGGGTCAGAGGTTGACAGTTCGGCGTGGGCCTATGGGAAGGTTTTTTAAGCGGGGGTGAGATATACTTCCGGGAAGCCGGGAGGTCCTGTTTTTCTGAAGGGACCAAGAGTCCATTGTTTTTCGGGGAGAATCTTCGAAGTAACTGCTATGGCAGTTTTCCCCAGTGAATCTCTGTGCGTCGGGATGACGACAGAATTCCTTGTGTAGTTCTGAGGATTCATTTACCAGGTAATACCGACCTTTATGCATTATTACGCTTTTCGGTGGCAGAACATGTAAAGGATTACCTAGGGTGAACAGCAGTTCACGGATCCGCCATTTCAGAACTTATATATTTGTGCTCGAGGTAGCCATCCAAGACTGTTAGTCTTATATTGTCCAGAAATCCAGTGACGAAGATATATTGTGGGAGCCGCAGATTGGCGGAACTTCTATCTACAATAAGTATTACTGCAGGGTTGGTGATAACCTATTTAACAGAAGTACACGGCCGACGTTAGGACGAGGCCTGTGCTTCCGGCTATTATACTACAGCCTGATATGTGCAATTGGCAGGGAGTGCCAAGTTGCACCTGTGTGTCAAGGTAACTAAGGCATCTGACGCGTTTAGTCAGAGACGCCAAGGGCGACGCTACGAACTGTCATTATTGAAGAACTTTGCTATTGACCATGCACGTCTATTCTGATGTTTACCTTTTTGAATGCCAAATGTATACCTATCGATGTCAGGTCAGCATGACCTTGTTACACTGACTGTTCCTGTTGATATTATGTGTGTTCCCGTCAATAAATGTCTTGAAACATGCCTGCAGTGTCAAAGCATCCTTGATTACTGCATGTGAGAGTATGGGTTGCAGGATCTACATCTATACGAGCCTAAACACATTCGCGTCTTCATTCGCACCCACACTCAACTCATCATACGCTCGCACTACACATCTAACAACATGTAAACTGTCTTGGGCCAGTGATCACCTCAACAAGAAAAAAAAGACAGTTACATTTCTGGTGGACCAGTTACGTGGGCTCTTATGATACATTTCTTGTCGCCAATGTGGCCTAGAAACTTACATTTCTGATGGACCAGATCTGTGGGTTTAAAAAGAACAGAGCGAGCATTTGACATTATTGTTGACATTTATGGATCCAGAAATTTACATTCCTGGTTGGCTGTTACATGTATGATGTCTCCAGTTTTGTCGAGAAAGTTACAAGAAGGACAAGTACACATTACACTTCTGATCTGTGGGTCTAAGCTACACACGGGACAGCCGTAACACACAGTGCTAATTCTACATTTGCAAGTTTTGGCTACAACAGGACAGATATAGGTCATCAACGGTTGACACAAATAAACAGTACGAGCATTTATATTATAATGCTACATAAAGCATAACAAGACAAGTACTGAAGTGAACTACTAGGCATTTGCTACGTGGACCATAACTGCATAGAAGGCGGGTTCCTATTGTAAACAGTACTGCGGGTTGTTACACGTTTCATTCAACAACAGACTTTTCTAGGTCAGAGTATTCAAGCTACATTGTTGGAGGTCAAGTGTCTGTAAACAGTACGTGAAATTGTAAACATTCAATGTGCAAGCCCTAATTTGAGAAGGTCATAGTAACTTTGGTTCGTGAATACCACTTTATGTTACAGTGGATTTGACGTTCAGTGCGCGTTTGACATTTCGTTTCTGTGTTCGCAAGGAGCAAGAAATTTATTTTAGTTTCAGCTGTGACTGAACTTGTTCTGCAACACATTGAAATTGATTGCTATATGTTTATGTCACTTCTACTGTTTTGTGTATTTTTCTGCGGGTTTTTCGGTTGGTGGGTCTTACGGTAAATATGCCACTTGATCGAGGCTTACTGTAAGCGGTCTGTAGGTGCAAATTTTCTTAATTTGGAAATTTGCTAGTGACAATTGGTCGCTATTGATGTTAGCTGTGATGTAATTGTACTTAACGTTGTTTTTGTAATATTTTGTCTGTTTTTCAGTTTTGATTGTCGATTTGTTTTGTTTGTATTCTGTAGGTCTCTCCTTTCTTGTGTATTTCTCTACACATTTTTGGTTAAAACAGTGTTGCCATTTGTATTGTTTTGTATTTTTGTCTTTGTTTTTTTTTTTTGGTTGTACTACATTACTGTCATGCACAGTCTACATACACATACTTGGTCATGTTTTGATATTATTGATAAGGTAGACTCTTCATATAGAGTTTGTTAAATAATATTATATAAGATATTTATACAAGTTCTTTGATAAAAGACTTGTTATCTACAAAGATTGAGACAGTAAAATAAAGTGAAGTGAGTATACAAGTCTAGCATTTCAGACTTGTCTCCCATTGAAGTGGGATAAGGTAATTTATTTAATTTTTTTTTCAGGTTTCTGATCTCATTAGACAGAATGTCTACATTGGATTTCTTCATCCAGCAAGGGTTGACCCTTGGTAAGTCTGGTAAAGAATTGGAAGAATATTCATCTGCTCAATTCGCCATTGCATTAAAGTCAGAAGAAAAGAAACAAAAAGAGGAAATTAAATTGAAAGCAGAAGCTGAACTAAAGAAGCTAGAAGCTGAGAATAGAAGATTAGAACTTGAAGAAAGAAGGTATCAAAGAGAGGCTGAGGAGAGAAAAGCTCAAGCTGCTGCTGAGGAGAGGAAAGCTCAAGCTGCAGCTGATGAAAGAAAATTCCAGATGGAAATGGAAGACAAAAAAACTTCAAGCTGCTGCAGAGGAAAAAAAACTTCAAGCTGCTGCAGAGGAAAAAAAAACTTCAAGCTGCTGCTGAGGCTGAAATTAGGAAAATGGAACATGAGGAAAGAAAACAGAAGATGGAACTTGATGAAAAACTCGCAATTTTGGAGTTAGAGAAATTGAAATTGGCGAGTACGGGTGCTCAGCAAACAACTTCGAGTACGACAAAGGAGTTTGTTAGTAGGATTAAATTGCCTCATTTCAATCCTTTAAAGGATGACGTAGCAGATTATCTAGATAGATTCCAATTTTTGTGCGATACGCATAACATAAAAAAGGAAAAATATGTTGAACAACTGATGCCATTTTTTACAGGTGACACAGTGACTACTCTTATGACAATAGACGAACATGAGAGGACTAATTATGATGTTGTCAGGGCAGCATTACTAAAGAAATACCAATTAAAACAAGAAGACTATCGTCTTCGTTTTAGGACAATGTTGCCAGAAAATGGAGTAGATTTCTCTGATTTTGTTACAAAGATACGTCGTACATTTACACGATGGGTTGAGTTGTCTCAGATTGAGAAAACATATGAAGGTCTAATGGACTTATTATTGCGAGATAAGGTTTTGTCATCTGTTAATGATTCTTTTCTTGCATTCCTTCATGAGCGTAAGCCTAAAAACTTAAAAGAAATGGAGGAATACTGTTGTCAGTATGCCACAGCACATCCCCATGCTACAGTTAGCAATTCTAAAGTGAAAGAAGGGTTGCCAGCTGCTTCGGCAACACCATATGGCCCTAATTTCAGAAAAAAATTTCAGGGTGCTCAACAAAATTGGAATAGGGGAAGTAATCAAAATTACACTCAGAAGCGGAGTAATCCAACACATGATGGTTCTTCGTCTATGCAGTGGAGACAAGATGGTAGTTCTCGTAATTTTAGTGGTAATAATTTGAGACACTTTCGTAAAGGCTATCCAAATAATAACTATTCAAATTTTCGAGGTAATCATTCTCGACGTCAAGATTATGACGATGGTGAATTTAGAAACCGGGATTCAAACCGGAATGATGATTACAATAGGCAATATGATAACAATTACAGGGGAAATGATAGTCGAAATAATTACAGGGGAAATGATAATCGAGGTAGACCTAGGTTTAACAAAAAAAGACCTTACCAACAGGCAAACTCTGCGCAACAAGAGTTTGATGGAGTCTGTAATACAGTAAATGATAGTGGTAACTCTAGGGCTATCACTGGTTGTGCTTTCGATTTTGGGAGAGCAACTGAATGCCCCCAATGCTTAACATTGTTTGACTCATCAACTGTATCTACGCTAAGTTGTGGTCACCCTCTTCCTGCTCTACCTGCTACAGTTGCGCATGATGGGAGAGGATCTCTCATCTTACATAAAGGTCTAATAAATGATAGGCTAGTCTCAGTACTTTTCGATTCGGGATGTACTACCGTCGGGGTTAAGGAGTCTCTGATAGATCCTTGCTGTGCCACGGGAAAAAAACAATCAAATGTGTTACATTTGGTGGTACTATGGAAAGCTATCCTACTGCTATTATTAGGATTGACACTCCTTTCTTCACAGGAGATGTCCATGCATGTCTTCTTCCTAATCCTATTGCGGATCTTATAATCGGTCGTATTCATGGGGTTAAGGAATGCACCCCGCAACAAATTTCTAGTTGGGAAGAAAAAAACATTCAAACGGTCAATGCAGTGGTGACAAGAGCTCAAGCTCTTAATCCCCCAACTTCATCTTATAATAGTAATGAAGTTGATAGCCAAGACGAGCACTTGGTGATTTCCCATGACTCGTTTGTTAAACGTCAAGAAGAGGATCCTTCTTTGAAGAAATACTTCCTTCTTGCAAAGAAAGGGGATCCCAATCAAAATACGAATCACAAATCGTATATCACTATGAAGAATGGTATATTGGTACGAATGGTACAACACTCGGACAAGTCTATGCACTCGCAAATTCTTGTGCCTAAGTGTATGAGAGCCTTAATTCTTCGGCATGCACACGATTCTCAGTGTGCGGGACACATGGGTTTTTCCAGAACTAAAACTAGAGTCCTTGCGTCATTCTTTTGGCCATTCGTGAATAAAGACATCCGAATTTATTGCCGATCTTGCAAAATTTGTCAAGAGGTCAAGTCTAGGGGTCCGAGACATGCTGCTCCTATTCAGGCTGCAGATATTCCGATTCGGCCGTTTCAGAAAATGGCTATAGACATCATTGGTCCGTTCAAAATTAAGTCAGCCAGAGGACACCAATTTATCCTCACTTGCGTGGACATGTGCACGCGTTGGCCAGAGGCTATTCCTCTGAAGAGCATATCAACTGTCGATATCGCTGATGCTCTTTGGCTCGTATTTTCTCGTCTGGGATTCCCCGGAGAAATACTGTCGGATCACGGCACTCAGTTAATTTCGGACGTTATGTCTCAGGTAATGGCTACGCTAGACATTAAAAGGTCTCTCAGTAGTATTTATCATCCAATGTCCAATGGATTGGTAGAACGTCTTAACAGGACACTAAAGAACTTACTTGGCAAGATAACGGAGGATCATCCTGAAGATTGGGACAGGGTTTTACCTGCAGTCCTCTTTGCCTATAGAGAGGTTCCCAACGAGCATACAGGGTTTTCTCCTTTCGAACTTGTCTTTGGCGCGCAACCGCGCGGGCCAATGTCCTTGTTACACGATTTGATAACTTCCGATAATATTGACGATGATACACAATCGTCATATGAATATGTTATAGCTCTTAGAGAAAAGATTATCGAATCGTGCAGGTTAGCAACTTCATCTTCCGAATTTGCGAAAGAAAAAGCTAGGCGATTTGCTAATAAGAAAAGACGCCTACGTCAACTTTGTCCTGGAGACAAAGCATATGTCTTACTGCCCTCAAGAGAGAATAGACTTCTCATTTCTTGGAAGGGTCCATACACTATAGTCTCGAAAATTTCTGATGTCGACTATATTGTCGATGTGGATGGAAGGCATAAAATCTTCCATATAAATATGTTAACAGAGTTTATTGAACGTCCAGACTATTTACAGCCTATTTTCCAGGCGACGGACGACTCTCCAGTTCAACATGGTCACATCTCATCCCTGTCCGTTATACAGGATGAGGAAACTATTTTTTCTGACGTGAACTTACCTCTTCCTACGATTCCACTTATTTCAACGGAATCGTGGAGAGACGTTACAGTCTCTTCTAACTTGTCTTTTGAGGAACAACGTCAAGTATCCTCTACGTTACAATCATATCAGGATGTCCTTACCGACATTCCTGGACACACAGATGTCATAGAACATGACATCATACTTACTGATCGTAATCCGATCAGAGTAAGACCATACCCAATACCTATTCATTTTCAAGCACAAGTCGGAAAGAATTGGATGAAATGATTCAACTACAAATAATTGAACCATCCACTTCAGCTTATTCTTCGTCGATAGTTATTGTTCGAAAGAAAGACAATAACATACGTCTTTGCGTTGATTATCGCAAATTAAATCAAGTTACGAAGTTCGATGCTGAACCTATGCCGTTATTAGATGATCTACTTATTAGACTTTCTAAAGCTAAATTCTTTACTAAACTAGACTTGTCGAAAGGTTATTGGCAAGTCCCATTGACGGAACACGCCAAACCTCTCACTGCTTTTTCGACACCTAGGGGTCTGTTTCAATGGAATTTTATGCCTTTCGGGCTTATGAACGCCCCAGCGACTTTCGTGCGCATGATGCGACGAATTCTATCAGATCGTGCAGATGTCATTGCATATTTAGACGACATCTGTCTTTTCAGCGATACTTGGGAAGAACACTATGTGGGTCTGAAGGAATTGCTATCTACTCTACGTGAGCATAGTTTGACTGCTAAACCCTCTAAAGCTTTTGTTGGGTTTAGTGAAATTTCCTTCCTAGGTCATCGAGTTGGTCATGGTCTGTTGAAGACAGAGGACCAAAACATTTCAAAGATATTAAATATCTCGGTTCCGAAGACAAAAAAGCAAGTGCGTAGTCTCTTGGGATTGATACAATTCTATGGAAGATTCATTGAGAATCTGTCCTCCATTATGGCACCACTTTCAACGTTATTGAAAAAAGGTTCTCCTAATATGGTGCGTTGGTCCCAAGAATGCCAATCTTCATTGGATCAGGTTAAGAATTTGTTCTCATCTCATCCTATCTTAAGACTACCGACGATTGATAAGACTTTTGTCCTTCGTAGTGATGCCTCTTCCACTGGCATTGGAGCGGCACTAATGCAGGAATATTCAGGAACTCTGCATCCTGTAATGTATATTTCTAGGAAGCTGAATGCGGCAGAAAGGAATTACTCGGTTTTGGACCGTGAATTGTTAGCTATGGTTTGGTCCATTCTTAAGCTACAAAGGTTCCTTCTGGGCGCGCATTTCTTTATGGAAACCGACCAAAAAGCTCTTACGGCTATGCAAAGTAAGGATTTGAAGAGCTCGAGATCTACTCGTTATGCTATTGCTCTTCAGCCTTTCCATTTCACGGTGCGAGCTATCCGTGGTTCGGATAATGTGATGGCGGACATATTGTCTAGATGCCCACATGATTCCAGTTAAATCTTGTGTCCTAGTTTTTCCTGATATATTTTCAGACTTAGGTCTGTCCTTAATATCATAATATGTTGTAATACAAATGTATTTGGATGATGTTTAGATAATTTAACAAATTTCATTTTGTCCATCCATCAGTGATATGTTGCTAAAATAGCATTGACATTTGTATATTGCTATGATTATATTATTTAGTAATGTTTGATATATGATTGGTATTGCCAGCAACTTAGGTTTCTTGAATGGTATCCCTTAGTTTGTTTGGCTTAAAGGAAATATTTTCTCCTATGTTGGGAGATGATTTGTACCCTCTTCTATTGTACCTGATATTAGGTTCATTGTTTGCATGAGCACAGAAGTGATACTGGTGCTATCTTGCTCATGAACATATTAAAAAAAAAAAAAATTGCATTTTTTTTTTTTTACAGGGGGGTGGTAGTAATGTTGCTGTCATTTTCGACGGAGTCATCTGTCAAGTTATTTGCTTATGTTTGTATCATAAGTATAATTGTGTCTTTACCTGCGATGTAAGGTTGATTAGGGGTTGTCTTCCCTTGTTTATTCATTCATTGTGTTTGACCTTTAGGGTCAGAGGTTGACAGTTCGGCGTGGGCCTATGGGAAGGTTTTTTAAGCGGGGGTGAGATATACTTCCGGGAAGCCGGGAGGTCCTGTTTTTCTGAAGGGACCAAGAGTCCATTGTTTTTCGGGGAGAATCTTCGAAGTAACTGCTATGGCAGTTTTCCCCAGTGAATCTCTGTGCGTCGGGATGACGACAGAATTCCTTGTGTAGTTCTGAGGATTCATTTACCAGGTAATACCGACCTTTATGCATTATTACGCTTTTCGGTGGCAGAACATGTAAAGGATTACCTAGGGTGAACAGCAGCTCACTGATCCGCCATTTCAGAACTTATATATTTGTGCTCGAGGTAGCCATCCAAGACTGTTAGTCTTATATTGTCCAGAAATCCAGTGACGAAGATATATTGTGGGAGCCGCAGATTGGCGGAACTTCTATCTACAATAAGTATTACTGCAGGGTTGGTGATAACCTATTTAACAGAAGTACACGGCCGACGTTAGGACGAGGCCTGTGCTTCCGGCTATTATACTACAGCCTGATATGTGCAATTGGCAGGGAGTGCCAAGTTGCACCTGTGTGTCAAGGTAACTAAGGCATCTGACGCGTTTAGTCAGAGACGCCAAGGGCGACGCTACGAACTGTCATTATTGAAGAACTTTGCTATTGACCATGCACGTCTATTCTGATGTTTACCTTTTTGAATGCCAAATGTATACCTATCGATGTCAGGTCAGCATGACCTTGTTACACTGACTGTTCCTGTTGATATTATGTGTGTTCCCGTCAATAAATGTCTTGAAACATGCCTGCAGTGTCAAAGCATCCTTGATTACTGCATGTGAGAGTATGGGTTGCAGGATCTACATCTATACGAGCCTAAACACATTCGCGTCTTCATTCGCACCCACACTCAACTCATCATACGCTCGCACTACACATCTAACAACATGTACACTGTCTTGGGCCAGTGATCACCTCAACAAGAAAAAAAAGACAGTTACATTTCTGGATCAATTTTTAGGTTGACCAGAACTTAAAAGGATTTAGAGATTATGAAAGAAATGCATGGAATATTATATCATAAATGCAATAGTGTACATATATATGTACTATACTAGTTAGTTTTATTAAAATGTTCTAGTAGTCATCTACTTGGGAGTATAGTTAATGTTTGTGCTGTTGGGGTGGCCTCATCACACCTGTCTATATTGACTACACAGTGTCCAGAAAATGGTGGGAATTTTATGGGGTATTAGTAACTAAAGGGCTTTGGTGAATGTCCAGCAGACCAGAGGCTCACTCATCTTGTAGTTGTATCTCTGGTGCTGAAATCTGGTGGTCCCACCTCTCCGTGCTGGCGGGCAATAATGGTGGTCTCTGTCACAAGTACTGCACAGATACACTCGAGTAAAGTCACCAACTGAATAGACACTGCTTTGTTGACAACTGAAACTCACAGCTCTGCAATCAAAGTATGGGCCATGTGTCAAAATCTATTCTCTACCCACGTCTGGACACAACACTGACACAACAACCACATCATACAGACAGGTCAGATCTCTCTGACCAAACAGCACATTTACCATGGTGGTTTTACATCAGATAGATCCTCCCAGACTATAGATTCTGAAAAATATTTATTAGTTTTCTGCCCTAAAAGAGGATAGGTAATATGTTTCATTATTCTCAACACTTGATCTGTCTTGCCTAACCCTTGCTGGAGTTTATGTATATTGTTGGTCCCTAGACCCTGACTAGGGCGGGGGGTCTAGAGCAAATCCCTACTTGTTTGTAAGGCTAGATTTCGATATGGCAGTATCAAATCACTCAAACATGAAACAATATTCAAAATATATATAAGGAAATAATTTCAATCTTACCAGATTATGAATAAATAACACAGAATTGCTAGCAAAACTCAGCTGAGCTGCTGGCTATAGTATGGCGTCCCTAAACTTCTTTCACTTTCTTTCATATGGAAATCACCACACTTTAAAATCTGTGTCTATCACTGAACAACTATTGAAGACTGGCCCCACTTGCGCTCTGAGCGCTAATAATATGATTGTCTGTGGCCAATCACTGCCTAGGTTTATTTTAAATTCAAATTTCCTACCCTAAAGTCATTTCAGTCATGCTTCAGTCAAGTATGGATGGTTATCTGTTAGTCTGTCCGTCTCTACTTGTGTTTCTACAAAAAATGTACTTGATTTTTGAACCAACCTTTCTCTCCCCTCCAAATTTTTGTCGTTAAAAGTTATATTTAGACACAGCTACCACCAATGTCCCTCTCTTCCATACTACGTAGATTTGAACACCTGCGTCTCAAGGTCGTGATTTTGTGTGCAAATAGCGACACTTTTTATTCCATACAGTCTGTCGCTGATGTAAACTACACTGTCTTTTGTCATTATCTTCAATATTATCTATCCGTTTGTAAAATTAAGAACATATTAGTTCACTGCTCAGAATGGGCCACCCGGCCAGCTAATTTTTATATTCCTAACATTAATATTATGAAAAAGTTACTTTTTAAATTTTGTAATATTTCAACATCTGCGTTTAGCCGCTGAATTCAAATCAAAGGCTTGGTATCGCGCAAAAGCGTCCAATAAATGACTGTGGCGTAACATATCTATGGTCCCTTCTGTCGAGTTGCTTACTTTTTATGTCAACTTGGGAAACGTGACTTTTCTCCGTTTCCCCCAAAATTGCGTCTCCTTAGCCTTTCTAGTCTCACGCAATCTTTCCAGTCATATTTTTTTCCTTTTTGATCCGCCGTTCCCCTCCTGTCTAGCAAGTCAATTTTTATGGAGGATGATGACCCGCGGTCTAGGCGATCATGTACTATTCGCAGCCTACGCATTATGTTTTTATCCTTACATGTTATCTTTGGAGGTATTTTACCGTTGTATCTCTGTTAATTTCACTACACATCTCCCCACTTGAAAACATGCCTATGGCAAGTTCCAAAACCAGCGATACACATAGGTAAAATTACTCCTCACGTCTGCCGCTACTCTAATTAGGCAGTTTGAGAATCGGCTTGCTAGTGAGTTTTTCCTTTAACTCTTGGAACGCTAGTTCACATTGTGCAGTCCAAATAATTTTATCTGGAAGTCCCTTGCGAGTCAGATCAGTCAGAGGAGCACAAATAGCGTTAAAATTCTTGATGTATTTCTGATAAAATCCGCATAACGACACAAATGATCGCACGTCTTTTTTTGTTTGCGGCCTAGGTGCTCTCTGCAGTTTTTCCAAGTTCTTAGGATCAGGGGTCATATTACCCTGATATACAGTGTGTCCCAAGAATTCCAACTCTTTACATCCAATACAACATTTTGTTGGCCTAGCAGTCAAATTCGCCTCCCGAAGTCTATCAAACAACATCTCCAGAGCTTCAATGTGTTCTTCAAATGTCTCTGTGGCGACGAGAATATCATCCATGAAATTCGTGATACATGGGTTATTCAGGGGATCCAACAATTTGCGCATCATCCTTGAAAACACACTCGGAGCATTTTTCAGTCCGAATGGTAGCATATTGAATTCATAATGTCCATCCGAAGTGCTAAAAGCCAAATAAGGTCTCACTTCAGGCTTCACTGGGATCTGGTAATAGCCTTTACTAAGATCCACCTTTGAAAAGTATTTTGCCTTGTTCAGTCTGGCAAATAACTGTTTTGTGTCTGGTAATGGATCCACTTGTCCTTCTGTGACAGCATTCAGTTTCCTGTAATCTATGCACAGTCTGTGTTCCCCAGACGGTTTTCTCAACAAAACGACACTAGAACTAAAAGATGATTCACTGTGCGAAATAATCCCCTCCTTCAACAAATACTCTATTTCTTCCTTCACTGCCTTCTCCTTCGCGAACGGAATAGAATAGGCTCTCATACAGATTGGGTTTGAGTCTACCAGTTTCATGTCATACTGTAGCAAATTTGTATGGCCTGGTTTATCTGTTAGTACATCTGTATGTTCCTCCAGAACCTGTTGAACTCTCTCCCTCTGGTTTTTAGTCAGGTGCTTACTGACTTTTACCTGTGCTGCTGTTTCACAAGGATGTAATGGGTATTCATGTGAGGTGAGTGGTTCTTTTTGCATCTGGGTTGCAATAGCCAAGGTCAATAAGGGGGTGCTTTCCTGGAGTGGTCTGTCCAGATACTTCTTTAACAGGTTTACATGATAAACTTTCTCCTTCCCCTTTTTGTCAATTTTATAGTTTGTTCTAGACACCTTCTCTAGAACCGTATATGGACCTTGCCAACCAATTTGTAATTTATTCTGGCTTCCGGGTAGTAGAAGCAGCACCTTCTCTCCGACTGCCAGTTCCCTGTCCTTTGCCTTCCTATTAAAATATGCTGCATGTTTCTTCCTGGCTTGCTTCAAATTATCATTTCCCAGTTTCCATCCAGCTTTCAAACGAGTGGTCAGTTCGTTCACGTATTGATACGATGAGGTAACAGTCTCTTCCGCCTTCTCATCTGTCCAGGTCCTTAATAAAGTTACATCTGGATCTTTAATTTATCATACTTATTTTTCATGGAACCCATCGGGTCCCGTCCATTAGAAGCTCTATAATGAGGACTTTTCTTCCTAGAATCATCACTCACAAATCGACCACTACCAATTTTTCTCTGGGGTTTGTCTCCCCACTTAAGATTGTTTATGAGAGATCTTCGCTCTCTTGTCTGTTCTTCCAGTTTATATAAGTCTGACCGAGGGATTGTCATCCTATCCTGGGTAAAATTTCTTCTTTGTACTCTTCGCATAGTGGCCATGTTAATCCATTCAAGTGAAGACTGGGTGTGAAAAGGGGGCTCCCATTCCACTTTGTCTACCCGAGTATAATTAGTTTTTCTTTCAGGCCTAAAGTTGCCCCGTGGCGTTTCTAGGTCCTGCACATATTTTCCCTTTGTGGGTGTTCCCTCATGAAATACGCCACATGCTTCTACAAAGTTTTCAACATCGACATTTACGTCGGGCCAATAGTATTTTCGAGCAATCTTTTGGCAGATGGTACCGACTTTCTCATGGTCACCATCTTTTCCAACATGTAAGCTCCTTATTAAGTTTGCCCTATATATCTTGGGAAGAACTAACTGTCCGTGACCAGGGGATCTAGTTCCTGTCTTCCTATATAATAATCTGTTCTTCACAAAGTACTCTCCCTTGCTCGGAGGTGTGTGGCATTTGGGCAATTTTTTAAAACAGGGCTTGAGTGTCCTATCCTCAGCCTGCGCCTTCCTCATCTCCTCTGGATGTGCATTTATAGGTTCACCTTCTTCCTCCTTCTTCTGTGACCTGGTCTGCACTGTCGCCATGATCACAGGTTTCTCGGGATTCCCCAAGAAGACGTATCTACACCCCAATATCAGAGGGTAGATTGGTTCATCTATCACTGCTGCTCTGATTTCTCCTTCCACATAGCGAGTTTTCACCGTTATCCTTGCGATGGGAAGTGTCATGAGTGGTATGTCCTTAGTCGCCCCTTGTATTTCCACTGTTTCTGTGGTATACTGACTTGGGTCCACTAGGCTAGACTTCACAACTGAATCATAATCCAAACCTGTATCATAAAGGCACCTTATGGTGACCCCATTACAAATAACATCCTCACAAACTGGGGGGTGATAAGGTTCCTGTTGTCCATTAGGATTAACCTTTAATCTTCGCGTCCCCGACTTCATTGCAGCAATGTTTGAAGGTTTCCTTCTACAAAATTCGGTGTTATGGTTATCCTTCTTGCACCATTTACACCATCTTTTTCCTTGGTTCAACGGTTTTCTTTCATTGAACTTTTGGTCATTGAACTGTGAGTTTCTGTCGCGATAGTCATTTCTTGGCCGCTCAAAGTTTGTCCTACCTTTATTTCCCTGCTCTCTATTATCAAATTTATTAAATTGCTGTGGAGCTTTAAAATTGTCTATGTGCTTCTTTTTAGCACCACTTACCTCTGCCTGGGCTGCCTGATACCTCTCAGCAACATTTAAAATTTCCCCCAACTTCTCTGCACCTTGTTCCATGAGAAATTTTCTCATGTCTGGAGCCATGGACTCTCTCAATTGCTCAATCATGATCATTTCTTTAAGATCTTGGGTCTTCCCCAGAGCCGTCCATTTCTCCAAATAGGTTTCTAGTCTAGCAGAGAATTGGTGGTATGTCTCCCCAGACAACAGTTTGGCATTTCTAAATTTCTTACGATAAAATTCACCATTCTTCTCGTACCTTAATAACAAAGCCTGCTTTAACATGTCATAATTGTCTTGGTCTTCCCTGTTCATTTTGGCAAATACTTCATAAGAAGTACCTCTCAATCCCTGTGATAGCTTTAAGCTCCACCTCTCTCTCTCTAACCCATATGTAGTAGCTAATAACTCAAAACGTCCTAGGTACCCCTCTATGTCATCGTCTTTTTCAACAAAATGGTCTAAATGAAACCCCATAGCTGAGTTTGAGGCTCCCAGACTGGGCGTAGCATCTGAGGCAAAAGGGCTGGCACCATTTTCAGGGGCCGGGCCTTGTAATTCCAGCTCCCTTAGTCGTAATTCGTGCTCCCTCTGCAACCTTCTATCTTCTGCCTCCCTTTCGGCAGTCAACCTTTTTTCTTCTGCCTCCCTTTCGGCAGTCAACCTTTTTCTTCTGCCTCCCTTTGCTGTCGTTTTTCTTCTGCCTCCCTTTGCTGTCGTTTTTCTTCTGCCTCAATCTGCAGCCTCTTAATTTCTCTATCAGCCTCAATTTGTAACCTCTTCTCTTCAGCTACCTTTCTATCTTCCCTTTCAATATATTTATCACATTCAGCCGTTACGTATTGAATTAAAATCTGACCATCCATTCCCATCTCCTTCGCGGTGAGCACAGCAGCTGATCTAAATTTTGCTAACTCCACCATACTTTTTAGACAATATAATAATATACAAGCTAAATCTCTAACCAGTAAATACACTAAGTACTTCTTATGACTATAGTCTAACTAATTCTAACTAACCAGTTAACTAATTAATTATTACTGGCTGTGAAGATTCACCAACTTTTATCTGCAGGGACCCTTTTAATTTTAAAGGGAATTTTACAATTTTGTTCCCCTAATTTTATTTCTCCCACCAGGAGATCCTAATATTACTGTTGGGCTAATTATCCCTGGACAAGACCCCAGTATATGTAGTGGGTTTGATGGTATTGTATGATGGTGATATTACTAAATGTAATTGTATGAGGCCAGCTGTGAAGGCTCCTGAGATAAAATGTAGTTGTGAATTGTCAGAAGGCCTTTCTTGCTACCACTACGACCTCACACTTATCTGTTTTTTTTTTTCTAATGAATGTAGCTACGTAAAGTGTCTAGGGTTATGATATGTAATGTGGTGTGATAGATATAGATACACCCACAGATATTTAAGTAGACTAATAATATTAACAAATGTTAAAATACACTGAACTAACTCACGTGTGTAAAATTTTTTGATAGAATTATATTACATTTATTTTGTTCTGGATCAATTTTTAGGTTGACCAGAACTTAAAAGGATTTAGAGATTATGAAAGAAATGCATGGAATATTATATCATAAATGCAATAGTGTACATATATATGTACTATACTAGTTAGTTTTATTAAAATGTTCTAGTAGTCATCTACTTGGGAGTATAGTTAATGTTTGTGCTGTTGGGGTGGCCTCATCACACCTGTCTATATTGACTACACAGTGTCCAGAAAATGGTGGAAATTTTATGGGGTATTAGTAACTAAAGGGCTTTGGTGAATGTCCAGCAGACCAGAGGCTCACTCATCTTGTAGTTGTATCTCTGGTGCTGAAATCTGGTGGTCCCACCTCTCCGTGCTGGCGGGCAATAATGGTGGTCTCTGTCACAAGTACTGCACAGATACACTCGAGTAAAGTCACCAACTGAATAGACACTGCTTTGTTGACAACTGAAACTCACAGCTCTGCAATCAAAGTATGGGCCATGTGTCAAAATATATTCTCTACCCACGTCTGGACACAACACTGACACAACAACCACATCATACAGACAGGTCAGATCTCTCTGACCAAACAGCACATTTACCATGGTGGTTTTACATCAGATAGATCCTCCCAGACTATAGATTCTGAAAAATATTTATTAGTTTTCTGCCCTAAAAGAGGATAGGTAATATGTTTCATTATTCTCAACACTTGATCTGTCTTGCCTAACCCTTGCTGGAGTTTATGTATATTGTTGGTCCCTAGACCCTGACTAGGGCGGGGGGTCTAGAGCAAATCCCTACTTGTTTGTAAGGCTAGATTTCGATATGGCAGTATCAAATCACTCAAACATGAAACAATATTCAAAATATATATAAGGAAATAATTTCAATCTTACCAGATTATGAATAAATAACACAGAATTGCTAGCAAAACTCAGCTGAGCTGCTGGCTATAGTATGGCGTCCCTAAACTTCTTTCACTTTCTTTCATATGGAAATCACCACACTTTAAAATCTGTGTCTATCACTGAACAACTATTGAAGACTGGCCCCACTTGCGCTCTGAGCGCTAATAATATGATTGTCTGTGGCCAATCACTGCCTAGGTTTATTTTAAATTCAAATTTCCTACCCTAAAGTCATTTCAGTCATGCTTCAGTCAAGTATGGATGGTTATCTGTTAGTCTGTCCGTCTCTACTTGTGTTTCTACAAAAATGTACTTGATTTTTGAACCAACCTTTCTCTCCCCTCCAAATTTTTGTCGTTAAAAGTTATATTTAGACACAGCTACCACCAATGTCCCTCTCTTCCATACTACGTAGATTTGAACACCTGCGTCTCAAGGTCGTGATTTTGTGTGCAAATAGCGACACTTTTTATTCCATACAGTCTGTCGCTGATGTAAACTACACTGTCTTTTGTCATTATCTTCAATATTATCTATCCGTTTGTAAAATTAAGAACATATTAGTTCACTGCTCAGAATGGGCCATCCGGCCAGCTAATTTTTATATTCCTAACATTAATATTATGAAAAAGTTACTTTTTAAATTTTGTAATATTTCAACATCTGCGTTTAGCCGCTGAATTCAAATCAAAGGCTTGGTATCGCGCAAAAGCGTCCAATAAATGACTGTGACTTTTTTCCGTTCCCCCCCCCCCCCCCCACCCCAATTGCGTCTCCTTAGCCTTTCTAGTCTCACGCAATCTTTCCAGTCATATTTTTTCCTTTTTGATCCGCCGTTCCCCTCCTGTCTAGCAAGTCAATTTTTATGGAAGATGATGACCCGCGGTCTAGGCGATCATGTACTATTCGCAGCCTACGCATTATGTTTTTATCCTTACATGTTATCTTTGGAGGTATTTTACCGTTGTATCTCTGTTAATTTTACTACAGCCCTATACTGTTATATATTAATTTAGATATTGTATTTAGAAATCACTATAATGTACATGCACTGACCAAGCAAACGGCACAGAAAGTTTACCAGTTAGCTAAAATTAAACATTTCCTAGACGAAGATGCACGAAAATTGTTCTATATATCTCACATACAAGCAAACCTTGACTATTGCTCCACAATCTGGGATGGTTGCTCAATGTCCAACACAAAGAGACTCCGTTCACTACAAAAGCATGCAGTGCGTCTAGTCTCTGACAACTGCCTAACTCAGTGTGTAGATTTCTATAAAAATCTCCAAATACTGCCCTTAAGAAAGCGCCTTCTGTATAACAAAGCTAAATTTGTTCACAAAATTCTGTCACACAATGCTCCAGCATATCAGTGGCCAATGTTCAATTACAACGAAAGCCGCAGTCAACGCTTTAACAGATTGCAAGTGCCCAAGCCTAGGCTTGACGTATTCAAGAAAAGCTTAGCGTACTCTGCTGCTCATCTTTGGAATTGTCTTCTACATAACCTAAGAAACAACCTCAGTCCCTATTCATACAATCATAGACTTTTTGAATACTTTCTGAATTCTTATTACATGCCCCCCTAATCGGATTATCTTTTCTTATAACATCAACTGTAGGTTCTAATGACGATGTTTGTACTTTTCAACATATGTTGTGTCATGCTTATAAGTAATTAATGTTAATATGAGTGTACTATATTATTATTGTACTTTACAACGTTGAATTCCTTGAAATTGATATGTAAAATGCATATGAGAATAAATGAATTCAGTATGAAAGGTGAGCGAAAGGAAGGGCAGAATGTTAGACGGGCCTGTGTGCCCAATTCTCAACCATTTGAAAATAAAGTTCGTTCGTTCGTTCGTTCTCTATCTCTCTCTCAAAATGGGCAGTCTGCCATACGATTTTCTCTTAGACACAGTTTCTCCCACAAGGGGCTTAGTGATGGCTATGTTGTCAGTTTGCTTCACTTGTGGAGCAGATATTCTTAGATGGCATCCTCTTCTACTACTTACTGCTCCAAATATGGACACATATATTTGAACTATTAACTAAAAAATGATATTTAAGTTTGCAGTGGACGATACTCAGTTAAAAAGTTATCACATTGTTCTTGTGGTAACAAGAAGCCCGCTTCTGTTTCACCTAACTCTGGATTTTCTTAAAAAAAAACAACAACAAAATAACAAAAATAAAACAAACTATTTTTTGAATATTATTTTCATCTCTTCATATGTTGTACTTCCATCTGATTACTGTCTGTTTCCTCCCTTTCAGCAAATATATCAACCCTCTGATGTGGATAATGTTGAATGAGCAGATATTCATAGTACTTTCATTTTATTGAATTTCTAGCTTCTTTTGACATATATATATGTATGTATGTGTGTGTGTATGTGTATGTGTATGTATGTGTGTGTGTGTGTGTGTGTGTGTGTATATATATATATATATATATATATATATATATATATATATATATATATATATATATATATATATATATATATATATATATATATATATATATATATATATATAAACACACATACACATTAGCATGTGACTATTATGTTCATGTATCTTAGAATATTTTAGAAGTTTACTTCTAACAGAAGCTGGAAATTGTAATACTTCAGAGTCCTACAGGGTTCAAAGAGATTAGCATACATTTCAAAAATACTCTAATTTTTTGCTTGCAGTTGAAATATTTCCTCAGGACCACCTTCTAACTTCATTGTCCAATTTTCGGCACACATACATATTTTCACCTATGATCCACATCTAGCTTGATAGTAAATCCTATTTAAAAGCTATACGTCGAAATTTATGGCAAAGGTCATCAGGTACCCAGACATTTATCTGGGGGAATTGAGCAAGAACGCAAAATGCAACCACCAGGTTACCCAGTCGTTAGTTTTCGGATTATTAACCACCCATGCCTCTCTCACTGGTATAGTTTCTGGTTGCCAACTTTGTGATGTTTTTCCCCACCAAACTACAGTGAGCGGCTTTGAAATTAATGATCAGAGCTGAGAGATTGAGATTAATAACGGAAAAAATAGAGTCTTGCATGTCCGCAGCTTGGCCATGATGCATTTTCCATGAGCATACGGATGGGAAAGTTAAGTCACTTCGAGGGTGCGACACCCAACGTTGATCAAGGAAATGTAAAATATATTAATATGTTTGAAAGTTATCAAACTTTCGAATGTTTTTTTTAATGCTCAGACATTCCGAAAGAAGGTGTATATTGTAATGCTTACCAATGGCTTCCCCAGCGTGTTCTTGTCAATCCTACAACATGTTTACGGTTTATTTATGTGAGTATTTATTAAATTATAAACTACACGATGAATTAGTTTTGTATTCCTAGCATACAAATAACAGCTAGGCTGGGACCAGTTGCTACGTGTACAACAACAGCATCATGTTGAATAATAGTTAACCAAAGACATTTGAAAAACGCGAAGAACGAAGCATATCTCAGCGAGACAACACTGTTATCTTCGTTCCTCTATCTTATCTGTCATTCTCCATCTCCTAACAAGAAAATAATTGTCCAAAGGCTGAAAATAGTAGCAATATATCGATTTTAAGATAAATATCCGTTTATTTCGCTGTTAGAGATGACGCTTTTATTTTCTTTTAAAAAGGCCACAAATATTAATCGGACATAGGTTGCCATGCCATAAGGACAGCTGAGAGGAACAAACAAAGCACCATTTCTTTTATCCATTTGTCCAAAGTCTATATTCAGAACGCGTACTCCTTCAGCATCCAGCAAATGATTGGTTAATCTGACACGCAGCAACACACTGAAGTAGTCATTCAACATTTGGCAAAACACTGACGTAGTCATTCAACATTTGGCAACACACTGAAGTAGTCATTCAACATTTGGCAACACACTGAAGTAGTCATTCAACATTTGGCAACACACTGAAATGGCCAATCTACATAACGATATATTTACTCTGTCAGTTAGTTACGTCTGGTAAATGGGCAGAACATTCAAAAGTTACACAGCATCAATATGGTCCTGACATTCCAGCAGATATTCAACAGTACACGAGAAAGCCAACGAACATCACAGATAATCAGAAACATGTACAATAGTTTATCAGCATGGTGGCTATGTAACTCATATGAAAGAGTCCTCCATGGTGAATATACACGGAGAAAAAAATAGTTAAAGAAAATACACCAACAAAAACAGAAGAGATGAAACATAAATTAATATTAGGAAATGTTACACATATAAATATTGAAAATAACGAAATCAGAGGAGTCATCGAATTCAAACACTGTATAAAAACAGTGTGCAAGAGAGACACGAAGGCACTGGGCATAAATCCAGCAACCTGGGAGGATGAAGCGGCCGATCGGACCAAGCAGCGATGCTCCCTACGACGCTACCTCAGAATGGGCGAAAAGAAGCTCACCCAACAGGCATACAATTTTAGAAAATAACTCGCCGAAAGAAACACAAGAAAAGAAAAAGTTGAAGACATCACTTTAGGTGCGCATTCACATAGTCAGTTATGACTGATCGGGCATACTACTACTATAAAAACAGCCAACACTGCCCTGGGTCTTAATGGGCTACAGTATCACCACATAAAACAGTTCAACAATGCAGGCATTAAGAATGTGGTTAGTGATTTCAACACCAGCACACAGAATGCTAAAGTGCCGGAAGATTGGATACATAGTTACCTACGACCACTTCCTGAACCTGGTAAAGACCCCCACACCTTGAAAATACACAGATCCCACCGGATACTTACGGAAGATATAGGCCCATGAAAGTAACATGGACTAACGCTGGAACTTTAGATTATGATGTGTACGAGGGGTTCCATGGTAAACGAGAAACGGTTGGTGTTGCAATCGACCTAAATGATGCTTATAACTTTGAAACATTAATGAACTGTAATTTTTTGCGGTGTTAACCCTTGGCTAACAAGATGGATAGCACAGGCCTTAACTGAGAGATCAGTGGCATTTCACTTGGGAACATGGACATCAGACCCAATGCGCATTTGCCCGGGACTACCCCAAGGTTCTCCACTTTTACTGGTGCTGTTTAACATCTATACAGCAAAAGTAGCCACCTTTAAGCCAACTGGGTTGGGACGAACACTGACTTTTGCTGATGACGTACTCATTTACAGAACGGCGGTGACTGATAGGAAATGGCTAATAGCATACACAACATGAGGTGTTTGAATAATGCGAGGAAACTCTCGATGGACAGAACATTTAAAGGCAGGAAAAGCTGATATGTCTTGGAGTTACATTCGATCGCGGGCTGTCATATAGGCACCATGTTCTTCTTCTTCTTGGATACTTAGCTCCTGACTAACAAAGCAGTCAGTTGCCATCACGCCTAGGGGCGTCTTGTAGGGCAGCAACAAACTGTCACCATTTTGCTCGGTCGGTGGCCATCCTTCGTGCCGTGCCCAAACTCTGGTTCATGCTTTGCATCTCAGCCTCCTCTGTTCTCCGCCAGCTTACCTTTGGTCTGCCTCTCTTTCGCCGTCTTTCTGGGGTCCATAGCATAGCAGTTTTGGTGATGGTGTCAGGGTCCCTTCTGAGGACATGGCCAACCCAGATCCAGCGTCTGCCTGCAATGATGGTGTGCATGTCTTTTTCACTGCATCGTGCAAGCAGTTCATAGTTGGAGATGGTATTCGGCCAAAAACATTCGAACAGTTTTCCTTAGGCCGGTTGTGTGGAATGAGGCTAATTTGGACATTTCCTTTTCTGTTACTCTCCAGCACTCCGCGCCATACAAACTCTCCAGCACTTCACGCCATACAAAAGTACAGAAAGTACGCAACTCATGTATAATCTTAATTTGGTGTTTGTGCTGTTATGAGAAGACATCCAAATGTTGTTTAGATTTGCAAAGGCTGTTCTGGCTTTGTTTGTTTCTGTTACTGATGTCTTTGCTTGTTCCACCGTCTGGTATTACCATGCTTCCTAGATATGTAAATGGATCTGTTTGTTCCAGCTTTTGGTTCCTTGTTTTTATGGACTCAGGATTTATTACATTAAGGGGAGGTTAAACCCCCAAAATGAAAAACACAGAATTATAAGTTAATATCTATATCTGGTCATTTATACAAGCAAAATGACTGAAAAAAATACAAAACATTGAGGTATATACTAAAAACTTGCAATCTATGGCGGAAAAACAGTGAAAAAAAAGGCAAATTTTAGCTTTTTTGTGTATTTTGTTGCCCAAGATATCTCAAATGTGAGTACAACTCGAGTTATGAAATTTGGCTGTTTCATTTGTTAATATATGATAATGATTTTATACTAAAATAATTTTGATTGGTTTGATATCTGAGTTTATTTGGATTTTAACATACCAATCGAAAAATAGTTGAAATTTTTAAGGGGGGTATCTTAGCTATTTCTTAACAGTTTTGTAGTTAGTTAACATATATCCTTATTTTAGTTTATTTTAATGAGCACTATGTGTACAGCATGTGGCCCAAAATTTACTGCTGTATCACTAATAGTTTTTGAAAAATCATGGGCAACGTGCCCACATTTGTGTGAAAAATGAGGTTTTGAGAAAATTAAGAAAAAAGGGAGGAATTACACTTTTACACAAAATTTACTCACCTCGGTATTCCCCTGCTATGTAGGAATCATCTCTGGTATTTTCCTTTATTGATTCCATGTTCTGTGTCATACTTTGCAGCTTACTTTTCATTAAATTCTTCATTTCAGCAGACTGTATGCGCTTTTCGTCAGTTTCCGAAAAAATACATGCTTTCTCAGGTAGACATGTACTATGCGGGGGGAAGCGATTGCTTTACCCTCAGCAGACTCAGTACATGTAGGAGAGGCTTTGCTCTCAATATATTCAAGATTATGATACCCTTATCAGATATTAACTGACAATGGTTCACAGTTCAAAGGGAAACTGATGGAGGAAGTTTTTAGGATTTTTCAAAATATTCTCGTCCACACATTTTATCATCTACAATCGATTGGACAAGTGGAAAGATATAACGGGACTCTACTTACAATTTTATGTAAGCTCGCACAGGAGGAACCAGAATCCTGTGATTTGTTCTTACCTGCAGCTTTATTTGCGTATAAAGAGGTACCCTACCACTCTCTGGAATACCTCCAGCCACGTTATTATTTCGATGACCCATCAAAGGACCCCATGGTTAGTAAAAATCAGCGAGTCAAAATTATTTTTACACATGAAACTATGTTTGAAAAACTTGAATTCTGTTTGCTTCAGGGAAATGAATACGGTACCGAAATTAAAATCCATGCATTAGAAGCAATATAGCATCACAAATAAACCAATTTGTATATTTTACATATATAATTAGGTAAAAATACACTTACCTGACATACTTTAAAAATTTATATAAAATCATCCACAAAGGTTTTAGTGAAAATAAACATACAGAAATGTGGGCAAATGAATGTACTTTCCAGTGCAATATGTATCTAAAATTTGATATTTTCAATGAAATTCTTCATTTTGGGGGGTTAAACCTCCCCTTAAGTCATGACCGAGCACCATGATGATCACATCATACAAAAGTGCAGAAGAAGTCTGGCAGCCCAGAAAATAATGGCTGCAGTGCATCTGGAGCAGAGATTACTGTTTCTTCTTTATCATCCGATAGTCGGGTCGGAGTGGCTAAGAGGTATGGCGTCCGCCTCGAGTTCTAGAGGTACCAGGTTCGATTCCCAGTTGAGGGAATATAATTTATGGACATTTTTTTCAGAACAGTGGTCCTAAGGATATCATACTCCCCTCTGGTCTCATGGGTAGTGAGATCGGATGCCTAGCCTTCTCGGATAAGGGTGAAAAAATAGGAGGTCCCGTGTGCAAGTTGCACACGTTAAAAATTTCACGGCAGTTGGAAATCGTAAAGAGTAAGCCTATCAGGCCGCTGCCCTGGCAAAATTTAAAAATTAGAAACCTACCCACCAGATAAATATTTATAAAATGTGCGATTCCTATATACACACATTGGAATTCTCCCGGTGCTACAGAGTTTGTACACTGTGCTGAGATCCTCCTTGTGTGATCTAAGGGAGGAGATCGGAGCACTGATGGAGTTGTCCGTGTGCAATGAAGATAATCCTTAAAAACAAACCAAACCATCAGATAAAAACAGGCAGTGGAGTAGTTTGACATATTTTTAGGGTGCGACCTTTGGGGGATCAATCTCGATAGGTCCTATTTCTCCCCCTCTCCCCCCAACAAGCACTTTTATTAGCCTGAGTTCTAAATTGCACTGAGAATATTGGTTCAACTGTGAATAAATATACATTAAAACAAATATGAAATCAACATTTATTATAATAACTAGCAATAACCCTTCAAACGTGACGGGTTTTTAATTATAGTGTGCTGTTTCCGTTCCCGGATGAGCATATAGAAGTACATTCTTAGAGTGTTTTTGGTTTCTTTCCATTATACAGTGTAATCAAACTGTTCATGAACAATGTCATTTGAATGCTTTTCTTTGTTGATTGTAACTACTTTCGGGAGAGTATATATAATGGAAACAATACAATTTTTCAACACGGTTGCATTCCTCAGCTGTGACCAACGTACACACGGCGAGAATTATGTTATTTTAGATTTAATTTAAAAGTTTTTTGATGACAACATTTCTTGTGAAAGTGCGTGGATTGGTTTCAAAGAGTGTTCCCTGATAATAAGTGGTTTTAACAAAAACTTTCAAGTTTTCATGATTTGTACATCGGGTGAGGGCTCATGGACACCAATTTTTACGCACTTATTCTTTGTCGAGCGCTACTAATTTCGTGAAAGAATAAAAAAAAAAAAAAAAAAAAAAATAAAACCAAAGTATTTGTTTTATATAACACCCACGCCGTGCAAGTTGCACACCGTTCGTTGCGCACTTTTTTTTTTTTCTGGCGCGAGTTACTATTTTGAGTGAGACCGACCGACGTAACATACATCGGTGATTATGTTAGTTGGGATGGGATAACATAATAATGACCGTCCGACTGACAGAGTGGTTAGAGCGCTGGTTTCTAGTGGCAAAGGTGGCATGTGCCAAGCAATAAATGCATTTCATGCGGTAGGAAATATTCAAGGCAATAAATCGTTGTCGATGGCCATAACGAAAAGTGGGCTCTTTTGACTTTTATATCTGACCTTTTGATTTAGTACTGAAGTAAATCCTAAGCGCTGAGCAAGCAAATGAGAAAATCACTTGAGGCAAAAAAAAAAAAAATGTGGCTTCTGAAGAGAATGTCAACAATTCCACGGACAGCTATTATATTAAATAACAAAGAATGAAGGAAAAAAACACGAAACTAAAGAACAGAGAAATGTATGTACACCTATAACAGAAAGGTAATGTACTTTCCATTATTCAATAGAGTTAGATCGTTCTGGCGCGTAATAATAATTAGATTAACGTCTTCACATAAAATTCAAAGCTTGACAGTTTTTTAAAACCCAATTATCATCATCATCGTCGTCGACGTCATCATCACTCCCATCATGATCATCCCCATCATCATCGTCGTTGTCGTCATCATCATCATCCCCATCACCCATCCTCGTCATCATCATCCATCCTCGTCATCATAATCAGACCCATCATCATCATCCATCATCCCCATCCTCGTTCTTGTAAACCCCATCCTCGTCCTCATCCTCATGCTCTTCATCACCCCCATCATCATCATCATCCCTATCATCAATTATCATCATACCCATCCTCATACCATCATCATAATCCTCATCATCATCATCGTCATCATCCCAATCATCATCAGCATCTTCATCATAATCATCCCGATCAACATCATCTTCATCCCCCATCATCCTCATTCCCATCACTATCATTCCCATAATAATCATCCCTATCATCCCCATAATAGTCATAATTACCATCATCATCATCTTCCCCATCCCCATCATCATCACCATCATCAATCATCTTCATAATCCTAATCATCCTCATCATCATAATCATCCCTATAATTATCATCCCCATCCACATCATCAATCCCATCATCAATCATCATAATCCAAACCATCCTGATCCTCATCATCATAATCATCCCCATTATCCACATCATCATCCACATCATCATTCCCATCATAAATCATTATCAGCAGTTGCCACGTCCACATTGAAGGTCGCCTGCAATGGATCTCCAGCGTCAGGTGTATGGAAAAGAATTATTGACAAATAAAGAGCTCACGCCCATCGTTGATACAGTGTCACACTTCACAGACATGTCAGCAATACAAAAGAGTCGTGATACAGTGGATCTCTTCTCACTGCAACATCCCTGGAAATGAAGAGGCTGACAGATTGGCAAAAGAAGGGGGAAAGCTTCCTCAACTTTACACAAATATAACTTATGAGGAGACCAAGAGTTTTATCAAGCGCAGATACAGGCACAAGTGGGAAGCAGAGCATCCAGGCCATCAAAAAAATGATCCATATTACCAGCTCAGCAGAAGTGAACAAGTGGTAATCTTCAGACTTCGCACAGGTCATAACAGATTGAGATACCATCTATTCAACAAATTAAAGATAGGAACTACTGATGAGTGTGACTGTGGCACCGATAAAATGACTGCCGAACATCTGCTTCAAAGGTGCCCAACATATGAGGAACAGAGAAAACGCATATGGCCATCACCAGTACCATTCCTGAAGATATCAACAGCCTCAGGCTGACCAATGCTTTCTTTGAACTTAATCAAGTTAACATCTGAGGGTGAACGAAGAAGAAGAAGACCCATCATCATCATCCATCACCTCCATCCCCGTTCTTGTCGTCCCACCCTCGTCTTCATCTCCAAGCTCCTCATCACCCCCGTCATCATCATCATCCCCATTATCATCATCCCCATTATCATCTTCCACATTCACATCATCATCCCCATCATAAATCATTATCACCAGCTGCCACGTCCACATCGAAGGTCGCCTGCAATGGATCTCCAGCGTCAGGTGTGTTGAAAAGAATTATTGAAAAATAAAGAGCTCACGCCCATCGTTGATACAGTATTGTGACGTACGTCTAGTTTGACAAGTGAATTTTCCCTGATATGATGGATGATTTAAGGGACCCTTAGCTTTTCATAACATTAGAACCCCTGAACATTTGTTGTAACTTTTCGTTTGCCAGAACGCATTCCACCGGGACTCATGTAGGATACAGCGACGAGATCAAAGAGACAGACCGAGGGATCTTAAGGGAGACTATCGGCGCTATCAAAGACAGTAGTTTTCCCTGATACGAGACGCAGTTGCTTGCCGCTAATTTCGCGTCTCGGTGTCAATCGAGGAACCGAGCGAACGGGGGAAAGCGAAACGGGCAGCAGCGAGCGGATACGAAGACCAGGGGGCGGCTTCTTCTCTTGATTTGGCGGTCAGATCCCCAAAAGTTCGTGAGATCAAATAAGTTGTCAAGTTTATCATGTCCCACTCAACTTACATTCCATTTTAGCTAAATAGACCATGTAGAACTAGACACGTTATCACTCGCTGGCCAGACCTTTACAGAAGCACTAGCTTATTGAAATCTTGTTATAGATTTTCCCCTGGATTTTATATATATTTGCAGTGATTTCTAATTCTGTGCAAAGCGGTAAAATATTTATTGTGTAAAGTGATCAGTGGTCTAGTCATTCTATTTCAAGGGATTTTGTGTTAATTTAAATCTATTTAATTAAACCATCTCAAGAGTTCCAGTTTTAAATATAATGATCTATCTATTATATTATTTCAAAAGATAATAGATGCTTAAATTAACTTTTAAAGTCGCGAAGGAATTTATAATTAATAAATTCAGTTAAGTCCTAGTTTTATAGATGTGTGTGTTTTTAACCACTAGAACTCGCGCAGTGTTTATTAAATACATAATTAAATACGCGAGCATATATATAATAGGCTTAACGGGAAATTCATCGCGCTTCAGAAGGTTATTTGTTTTCGGTATATTACATGTCTTTTTTTTTCTTTCATACAGAGTGATCGTAACCTGTGCGATCCCAGCATTAAGAAAGCAATAAAGAAATCAATCTAAGCAAAGCAAAGCATAAACAGTGTGTAGAGTTCCCCTGACGCAGAACTTGTTGAGACTGTGTAAATTTTTAATCTTTGAGACGATTCTATGTTTGGAATTCCGCTATCTAACTTATAGCAAAGAAAGCACACCCAAAGACAAATTTAACGCACCATCAAACAACTTAAGTCGTAACGGGAAGAAGAACACTGGCCCGAGCTTTGTTAGTTTACTGACACAGAGAGATAATTCATAATTTCCTGAACAGTGATGTGACTAGTTTTCTCACTGGACTTAAACCATACCTCACGGATAAAGTGTACCAGCACGCGTAAGAATTTTATTATCCGCGGCATAGTCAAATAGACCATACCATCCTCACCCCGGTATCAGAGACCGTGCCCTCCCATAGAAACTGTTATTAAGAAAAGAGACACAACTACAGATTCATTTTCCAGCGATTACGGGATCCTTTTATGTGCTGACCGCCTACCCGATAATCTGGGGCTAGAACTTGAACAAACACTCATACATTTAGTTGAGGTGTAACTGCTGTTGTGTTATTCTATGGAGTGCAAGATTTTTTCACAATCGGTAAGTGAGAGCAAGATGAGTGAAGGCCTTTACTAGCGCGTGTATGAATGACAGGAAATTAATTCTTTTGTGTGACCATTTTGTTAACTTGCTTACCTGGTAACATATATCTTTTCTGTATACCCTACATTGTTCCTTTAAGTGGGATAGTTGATAATTTGTTAACTCTGTTTAAAACCACCTCCTTTCCATTTGCTTAGTAAAGGGAAGAACAGCTGGGAAGAACAAGTTTTTTTTTCTATCACTTATACCTAACTTGGTAACACCTCTTTCAGAGTGATTAACTTTACTGTTAGGTTAACGTACCCGTGTTCCTGATATTATCTATCTCTGGACTGGGTTTGTCTTTGTCTAATGAGCGGGAAGGGCTTAGTCGATACCAATCTTCTTCACCCCCTCCCAAACTTGTTATTTGCATTTGTGTACTTATGATAATTTATGTAATATCTGATATTTTTAGTGATTGATGTTTAAAGTAAATAAAATCACATAAACTCATTTAGTTCTGTGTGTTGGATATACCCAAAGCCCAACTTTTCCCCTATTCGTTTAATATAGTTTGTATCAACGTCGTGTGTGTGTTTGAAAACACCGAATCGGTGTGCGCGCAGATGCGAGTCTGGAAAACTGGCAAATAATTGTTTGACCAGGAGAGTGAAAGAGAAGATTGAGAGACACGATTTGTCGTAAATAAGTCTGTCTTTACTCTCCTCCAGCACGCTGTGAAGTAACTATTAAATCTCTACATTTTCTATCACTGAGCTTTCCATCATCATTTTCCACTCTAAACCGGACCACTATTTCTACGACTCTTTTCTCTCAAAATAAATTTACGACAATATTTGGCCGGCTCGTCTGGGATAATTTTGAGAAACATTTGATGCACACATATTTGTGGGCTGGTTCTGGGATCTTGAGCTACATTTGAGGCAATCGCATAGCCGGGTTAAAGATATTTTGAGTCTGATTTAGTTTGGGTCTAACTAGGTAGAGTGTGAATGATTGTCTTTGTGAATTAGGGAAATAAATAAATAATTACACCCCTAGACAAACGTTCTTTAAGTATTTGGGTTGTCCACACAGCATATTTACAGGTTGTTTTCTCTCCACAGCAGTAGAAAGTACAGACAAACAAATATATTTGGTATTTTATTATCCTCTGGCGGAGATAATTCAATTGCTTTCTTTATAAGAGTTGCTGGGATTGCGTGATTGTTTTACAGTCACAAAGGTTTTTGAAGTCAAAAAGAGTTGAGCTTAGCTAAAGACGGATTGTTCTGATTTTGAAAAATTAAGTTAACAACGTCTCATCTCAATAATTGACTTTAGGGACGGAGTTTGTTGTCAGAGATTAAAAATTTAGGGAAAATTTTTTTTCTTTTAAATTGTTTTAATATAAATTTTTCTCGACTGTTAGTAAAAGTAGATTCTTTTCCAGTGTAACTTACCATTTAGTGGCATAGTCGCTTGCGTTTAGAGCCTTAATTGCCAGATAATAGCAGCGATAAGTTTGCACAGTACAGGTAGGAGGTAACACAGGTAAATTTATACTTGTGTTTTTTTTCTCGTAGCGGTTCAGAGTTCCTCCCTTTCGCGTTTCTTCTTACTAGTTCTCTAAGCATACTTCATCTTATTCTTTAACAATGGCAGAGAGGATAAAGATGAGGTCCATCTTGAGGCTGGAAGCGAAAGAGGCAGGATTAGATGCAGAAGCTGCAAACGCGTTTATTAACCAGGAATTGGAAATATATGACGCGGAGCAACAGAGAGCCGAAGCTGAGAGGAAGGCGAAGCAACAGAGAGCCGAAGCTGAGAGGAAGGAAGAGAAAGAAAGAACAGAGAGGAGAGAAGCCCAGGAGAGGGCAGATAAGAAAGAAGCGGAAGAACGTCTTTTGGAACAGAAGAAAATTGAAGCAGAGATGGAAACTCGCAGAGAGAGAGAGAGAGAGAGACAAGGAAAGACAACATGAACTGGCGCTTAAGGCTCTAGAGAGTCGGGGCGCCTCTACTTCGACTAACGGAGAGCCGTCTTCGCCCCAGTCTCAATCAATGGACCTCTCCAGTACTCAATCTGCCCAATTAACTGCTATGTCGTTTTCTTTAGAATCTTTTCCTAGCCCTAACGAAAAAATTGACAGCTACCTAGAAAAATTCGAGAGACTCGCGAATCTTTATGGGTTAGAGAGTACCCGCTGGGCGCTCAAACTTTCAACGTCACTGAAAGGCAATGCTTATGACGTGTACACAAAGCTGGGACCGAATCAACATGATTACGACATGTTGAAAAAGGCCTTACTACAGCAGTTTGAGATGACTGCCCGAAAGTTTCTGCAGTTGTTCAGAAACAGCCGAAAAGAGAGCACGGAAACATTTCCCCAGTTCTCTTCACGTCTCACGAGTTATCTGACAAAGTGCATTGAATTATCTGACCTACCTCTTTCATATGAGGGACTCCTCGAACTTGTTCTTGTGGAGCAGATAAAATCCACTTTGTCGAATGAAACACGTAGATTTTTGGCGGAACAGGGGGCAGTCAGGCTTGAAGACATACTCAATAAAGCCGAACGCTATAGCAATGCAATGGCCGAACTTCCCAGCACTAAACGTAAACCCACCGATGAGCCATCTCGAAAACAGAATCTAGAGCAGGCATCCTATTCTTCCACTTCCTCTCAACATTTTAACCAACGAGATAACAATACCCAGAAACCCCCCCAGGAAAAATCGAAATTCTACAAAACCCGATCCCCCCCCCCCCCCCCAACAAAATTCTGATCAACCCAACAAGCCTACGTGGCAGCGCGGCCACCAAGGTCAAGGAAAAGGGAAGACCCCTACACCAGGAACGTCTGATCAGGGCAAACAAACCGGTGCAAACCGCATTGGATGTTTGCATACAGCCTCGAAAGGTAGAGTCAATGTCAGTGATTCTCAACCTGAGGGGGACCGACCCTCAACTCGAGGAACTGTAATTTTGAACGGTACCTCCACTACTTGTCTTTTTTGACACTGGATTAAGTTTTGATTGTATTGTCGCTAGGCACCTAGTCAAACCCGGTCAGGAGACAGAGGAAACCGTCAAACTTAGTGGAGTTTTCAGGAGTGATGCACCCAGGACGCTTCCTATCGCACTGGTAGAAATACACTCTGACTTTGTCAGAGGAGTTATTAAAGCGGCCATAATGGATGATCCGATCTACCCAGTTATCCTGGGATGTAGATATGTGTTCATTGGGAGACCTAAGGAGCCGATTGTGGCAGCGGTAACCACAAGAGGGCAAGCCAAGAAGGAGAGGGAGCCTGCGCCAAACTTGTTGCCGAATGAACTGAAGGAGGCGCAACAAAAGGACCCTACTCTGGCGCCCTGCTTTAAAAAACTGCCCATGGCTAAGGACCCCATACACAACGGAGACATCTTTTCTAAGGATGGTGTATTGTATCGTAGAACGGGCAACCCGGACACGGGGAATAACCAGCTCCTAGTACCGACGCAGTACAGAAACCAGATCTTAGAAATGGGGCACTCTCTTCCCTTTAGCGGACACATGGGACAAAACGCCACTATTCAGCGAATAAAAAACCACTATTGGTGGCCAGGAATGAACTCTGACATTGTCAGGTACGTGAAATCCTGCGCCCAGTGCCAACGGGTAGCACCCAAGCACTTGACACCCCCAGTACCTATGGGGCAAATGCCAATAGTAGGGACTCCATTTGAACGGGTTGCTGTCGACATTATTGGTCCTCTGGAAAAGACCAAAAGAAGGAACAGGTTCATCCTGACCTTAGTTGACACTTGCACTATGTGGGCCGAAGCCGTACCGCTACCATGCACTAATTCCAAGCATGTCGCAGAAGCCCTTGTGCAAATTTTTACACGGTTGGGATTCCCTCAACAAGTTTTGACGGACAATGGATCCCAATTCCGTAGCCTGTTAATGGAGGAGATCTTTAAGATCTTGAGGGCCAAACATATCCACACAAGTCCCTACCATCCGGCCGGAAATGGGCTCGTGGAACGTTTTTAACGGTACCCTCACCATGATGTTACGTAAGCTGGGTCAGGAGAAACCGGAAGACTGGGACCAATATATATCGGCTGCCTTATTCGCCTACCGAGAGGTACCCCAAGCGTCTACGGGTTTTGCGCCAGCTACACTTTTATTTGGCAGACCTATTAAGGGGCCACTAGAAGCCTTACTTCGGTCCCTGACAGACCAGAAGGCTGACGAGACAGTCGTCTCTGCAAGCAAGTATGTATCTGAGCTTAAGGAAAGGCTAAAGCTAGGATGGGATCTAGCTACTACCAACCTTAAGAAAGCCCGCGCTAAAATTACTAAAAGATACAACAAAGCTGCAAAAGAGAGAGAACTACAACCAGGGGAGAAAGTCCTATTGCTACTTCCAACCGGAAGCAATAAACTTCGCATCGGATGGCAAGGACCGTTTACCGTCCTTAAAAAGATCTCACGTACCAACTACAAGATCTCCATCAAAGGAAAGGAGAAGGTCTTCCACATAAATCTGCTAAAGAAATATTTGGAAAGACCGGTGCCATCCTCCGAGCATCTCCTGGCTGTCGCCATAGCAACGGAAGACGGGGAAGATGATGATGGTTGCATGGAGTATCCACTGCAACCCACAGAATCCTTTAAAGATGTCAAGTTCGGCGACAATCTCTCACCAGAACAACAAACAGAAACTAGGGTTCTACTAAAACAGTACAGCGCAGTCTTAACGGATGTACCTGGTCGAACAAATCTCATTGAATTTGATATGAAATTAACAAACGAGACCCCTGTTCAAACCAGAGTTTACCCCATCCCGTACGCTAAAGCTGATGCACTTCGCGGAGAAATAGACAAGCTGCGTCAGGCAGGAATTATCAGTGAGTCTACATCTCCTTACAGCTCGAGCGTAGTGCTGTTGCAGAAGCCCAATAAGGAAGTTCGGCTGTGCATTGATTACAGGTTGCTAAACGCTGTAACGGAATTCCAGCCCGAACCTCTCCAAACTGTTTCTGAGTTGTTCACCAAGCTCAGCAAAGCTAAGATCTTCTCCAAGATTGACCTCAGTAAAGGTTATTATCAAATACCAGTCAAGGAGGAAATTAAACCTTTGTTAGCTTTCAGCACTAGTGAAGGACATTACACATTTAACGTGATGCCGTTCGGTTTGCATAACGCACCAGGAGTGTTCACCAGGATGATGAGGAAGCTTCTAGAACCTTTGCAAAGTCCCCATATCCATAATTTCATGGATGACATCTTAATTGCATCGGAAACCTATGAAGAACATATTGCTACGGTTGCTATGCTCCTCAGGAGACTACAGGAAACGGGTCTCACAGCCAGACCTAGCAAATGTCTCATCGGGTTTGAACAGTTAGACTTCCTGGGGCACACTATTTCTCACGGATGCAGTTGGCCTATTAAGAAGAACGTGGAGAAAATAGTGGCAGCAAAAAGACCCCGAACGAAGAAAGACGTACGTTCCTTCATATCGCTATGTGCATACTATCAGAAGTACATCCAGAACTTCAACGGACTGACGGCACCTCTGACTGACCTCACAAAGAAAGGTTGTCCTGATAAGGTCATATGGGATCAAAAGTGCGAACACGCGTATAGCACTTTGAAAGGACAGTTGTCTGCATACCCCATTTTGAGGTTGCCTGACCTCAAGAAACCTTTTGTACTGAGAGTCGACGCGTCAGGTCAGGGCATCGGGTCAACACTGCTTCAAGCCGATGACAGTGACCTGAACATGCTATTTCCAGTTGCCTATGGCAGTCGGAAATTAAATAAAGCGGAACGGAACTACAGCGTAGTTGAAAGGGAATGTCTTGCTCTGATTGACGGTATCAGACGCCATCATGAGTTTCTTTATGGTACATCGTTCACGGTGCAAACAGACCACGCTCCGTTAGCATTTCTTGGTGCCAATAAAGAATTTAACGCAAGGATCATGCGTTGGGCGCTTCTTTTAAGCGTTTATTCTTTCAAAGTGGAATATATTCCGGGAAGACAGAATGTCGGGGCTGATTTTCTGAGTAGAAACTGGTCTACAGAGGAAGAAGAGCAAACTGAAGATACCACTCATCCTAAAATCACCAATCAGGTCACCTCCATTGTCAAAAATGAAAACATGAAAAATGGTTTCATGTCTAAAAGTGGGGACGATTGTGACGTACGTCTAGTTTGACAAGTGAATTTTCCCTGATATGATGGATGATTTAAAGGGACCCTTAGCTTTTCATAACATTAGAACCCCTGAACATTTGTTGTAACTTTTCGTTTGCCAGAACGCATTCCACCGGGACTCATGTAGGATACAGCGACGAGATCAAAGAGACAGACCGAGGGATCTTAAGGGAGACTATCGGCGCTATCAAAGACAGTAGTTTTCCCTGATACGAGACGCAGTTGCTTGCCGCTAATTTCGCGTCTCGGTGTCAATCGAGGAACCGAGCGAACGGGGGAAAGCGAAACGGGCAGCAGCGAGCGGATACGAAGACCAGGGGGCGGCTTCTTCTCTTGATTTGGCGGTCAGATCCCCAAAAGTTCGTGAGATCAAATAAGTTGTCAAGTTTATCATGTCCCACTCAACTTACATTCCATTTTAGCTAAATAGACCATGTAGAACTAGACACGTTATCACTCGCTGGCCAGACCTTTACAGAAGCACTAGCTTTATTGAAATCTTGTTATAGATTTTCCCCTGGATTTTATATATATATTTGCAGTGATTTCTAATTCTGTGCAAAGCGGTAAAATATATATTGTGTAAAGTGATCAGTGGTCTAGTCATTCTATTTCAAGGGATTTTGTGTTAATTTAAATCTATTTAATTAAACCATCTCAAGAGTTCCAGTTTTAAATATAATGATCTATCTATTATATTATTTCAAAAGATAATAGATGCTTAAATTAACTTTTAAAGTCGCGAAGGAATTTATAATTAATAAATTCAGTTAAGTCCTAGTTTTATAGATGTGTGTTTTTAACCACTAGAACTCGCGCAGTGTTTATTAAATACATAATTAAATACGCGAGCATATATATAATAGGCTTAACGGGAAATTCATCGCGCTTTAGAAGGTTATTTGTTTTCGGTATATTACATGTCTTTTTTTTCTTTCATACAGAGTGATCGTAACCTGTGCGATCCCAGCATTAAAAAAGCAATAAAGAAATCAATCTAAGCAAAGCAAAGCATAAACAGTGTGTAGAGTTCCCCTGACGCAGAACTTGTTGAGACTGTGTAAATTTTTAATCTTTGAGGCGATTCTATGTTTGGAATTCCGCTATCTAACTTATAGCAAAGAAAGCACACCCAAAGACAAATTTAACGCACCATCAAACAACTTAAGTCGTAACGGGAAAAAGAACACTGGCCCGAGCTTTGTTAGTTTACTGACACAGAGAGATAATTCATAATTTCCTGAACAGTGATGTGACTAGTTTTCTCACTGGACTTAAACCATACCTCACGGATAAAGTGTACCAGCACGCGTAAGAATTTTATTATCCGCGGCATAGTCAAATAGACCACACCATCCTCACCCCGGTATCAGAGACCGTGCCCTCCCATAGAAACTGTTATTAAGAAAAGAGACACAACTACAGATTCATTTTCCAGCGATTACGGGATCCTTTTATGTGCTGACCGCCTACCCGATAATCTGGGGCTAGAACTTGAACAAACACTCATACATTTAGTTGAGGTGTAACTGCTGTTGTGTTATTCTATGGAGTGCAAGATTTTTTCACAATCGGTAAGTGAGAGCAAGATGAGTGAAGGCCTTTGCTAGCGCGTGTATGAATGACAGGAAATTAATTCTTTTGTGTGACCATTTTGTTAACTTGCTTACCTGGTAACATATATCTTTTCTGTATACCCTACATTGTTCCTTTAAGTGGGATAGTTGATAATTTGTTAACTCTGTTTAAAACCACCTCCTTTCCATTTGCTTAGTAAAGGGAAGAACAGCTGGGAAGAACAGGGTTTTTTTTCTATCACTTATACCTAACTTGGTAACACCTCGTTCAGAGTGATTAACTTTACTGTTAGGTTAACGTACCCGTGTTCCTGATATTATCTATCTCTGGACTGGGTTTGTCTTTGTCTAATGAGCGGGAAGGGCTTAGTCGATACCAATCTTCTTCACCCCCTCCCAAACTTGTTATTTGCATTTGTGTACTTATGATAATTTATGTAATATCTGATATTTTTAGTGATTGATGTTTAAAGTAAATAAAATCACATAAACTCATTTAGTTCTGTGTGTTGGATATACCCAAAGCCCAACTTTTCCCCTATTCGTTTAATATAGTTTGTATCAACGTCGTGTGTGTGTTTGAAAACACCGAATCGGTGTGCGCGCAGATGCGAGTCTGGAAAACTGGCAAATAATTGTTTGACCAGGAGAGTGAAAGAGAAGATTGAGAGACACGATTTGTCGTAAATAAGTCTGTCTTTACTCTCCTCCAGCACGCTGTGAAGTAACTATTAAATCTCTACATTTTCTATCACTGAGCTTTCCATCATCATTTTCCACTCTAAACCGGACCACTATTTCTACGACTCTTTTCTCTCAAAATAAATTTACGACAAGTATCAGTGAATGCACGTGTTCAGAAAGAAAGATCGAGCTGATCTTAGACACCTGGTGAGGGTCAAGCCCGGTCAACCAGCTCCACGTGCATATAACAGCAAAAAATCGCTGCATCCAAGCATGGAGGACGACCCAGTAGAAGGTGGATAGAGGTTCGACACATTTCTAAAATAAACAGTTTAACAAAACTCCGGGCCAGAATACCTCCACTAGATCCAGAATCAAATCTTGTAAGCTACGCTTCAGGGTGTTTTCTTCTTCTCTGATCCTTAGTCGCCGGCCGTCAAAGCAGTCAGTGGCCATCACGCCTGGTGGCGTCTTGTAGGGCGGCAACAAACTGCTTCCACCTTCCTCGGTCGGCAGCCATCCTTCGTGCAGTGCCCCAGCTCTGATTCACTCTTTGCATCTCAGCCTCCACAGTTCTCAGCCAAGTTATTATTATTTTTTTCCCCTTTCGTTTTCCTTCCGGGGTCCATAGCATATCTGTTCATGTGATGGCATCGGGGTCTCTTCTGAGGATATGGACAACCAAACTCCAGCGTCTTCCAGTTATGATTATGTGCATGTCCTCTTGGTTGCTCCGAGTAAGCAGTTCTTGGTTGGTGATGGTATTCGGCCAAAAGATTCGGAAAATTTTTCTTAGGCAGATTGTATGGAAAGAGGACAATTTCAACATTTCCTTCTCTGTTACGCTCCAGCATTCCGCACCATAGAGAAGCACAGAAAGTACACAGCTCTCATATAATCTTAATTTTGTGTTTGTGCTGCACTGGGAAGACTTCCAGATGTTGTTTAGACTAAAAAAGGCTGTTCTTGTTTTGTTCATTCTATTATTGATGTCTTTGCTTGCTCCGCCGTCTGGTGTTACTATGATTCCTAGGTATGTGAAGGTGTCTGTCTGTTACAGTTTCTGATTCCTTGCTGTTATGGGCTCAGGGTTGCCCACATTGAGTGTCATGACCTCTGTCTTCTTTAGATTGATGTTCAGACCCACCTGCTGGCTATACTTATTAAGTCTATCTTCAGGGTGTAAGCAGTGTTAAAAAAAAAAAAACAACGATTCAGGTACTTTCTTTTACATTGTCGCCGTAGGTAACAATTAACTTTCGTGATGAAACATTTTGCCCAGGCGAACGCAGTTGTCACTGAACTTCCAAAATCCCTGATTATCACCTTTTCTATAGTTTCAATGGACTCATACACAACATATATATACACACATGCACTCACACACGCACAAACACATACAACAACTCCAGGCTAAAATGAATGCTGAAATCTCAGCACAGCACCAAGATTACAATAAAAAAAAATTTAAAAAAACTGACTTCCTAATCAGATCAGATCATTTACCATCACCGTAACCAAGGTCACTTGAACGGATCTCTAACGTCTTCGATGTGCCTGGAATGGACACTCCTACAGGATAATTCCTTTTTACCTCTTGATGGTATCTTCCTGCTTATAGTGCTGTCTTCGAAAGGAAGGACAGAATGCAAGAGGGGACTTTGTGTCCGATTTTCAACCCTTGGAAAGTTAATTTCCTTCGTATTTGTCCGTCTAACTATCTACCTAGTCTGTCTGATTCTGCTCTTGAGTTAGGGAAGGCAAAGACAGCGAGGAAAGGAACAGGTTACCTCACTTTATGATGCTGGACCTTGTATTGTGAAGGTTTTAACAATTCACTCCTTACGGCAGTATTTGTTATCGGACTCAAAACCCCTCACTTCTGGTCAAATCTCTCGCATACACTGGAAAACATGTCGAGTCATTCAATAGCAGACTGTTCGAATATTTCACGAGTTCTTATAACACGGCACCCTAATCTGATTGTGTCTCAAATCATTGTCTAGTTTACTGTATGAAGAGTTCGATTTTTGTCTGTCTGTCTGTCTGTTTGTTTTATTTCATCTATTTTTGTTGTTACTTTATTTAAAAAAAAAATAATTTAAAAAAAAATTATTTTAAAAACATACTTTGATTTTGATTGGATATTGCAAATGTATGATGTTATATTACTTTTATAATGATACATGTCTAAATAATGCTTAAAGTAAATGTGCGGATGAAAGGGTACAGTATGCATGATATAAGAGAATGAGAGAGAGAATGAGAGAGAGAGAGAGAGAGAGAGAGAGAGAGAGAGAGAGAGAGAGAGAGAGAAAGGGCAGAATGTCAGACGGGCCTGCGTGCCCAATTCCTAACCCTTTGAAAATAAAGTTCGTTCGTTCGTTCGTCTTACCCGTTTGCCGGAATTTATTCCTTTTTAAGTTCTCAGTACAGATTTTTTAAACAGTGCCATGTTTACTTACATGTCCCCATACTTTATTTGTCTAATAATGATCTCTTTCATGAATTTACTAAGCAACGTCTAGCTTTTCTAACTAAAACTTTAGTTTTGTTTTGACTTCTGTTTTTCATAACAAAGAACCTATTCTTACTTCCGACTGCTTGATCATTGTCCATGTTTTTGCACCATACAGTAAAAGAGTATACAGAACACTTCATCAGTTATGTTTTTTAAATGTGTTTGTTATTTGTTCGAATGTAAATATCTGTCTTATGTTGCTGAACGTAGTTTTGGCCATTAATATCCCTATCTCGACTTCAGTTTCTCATCTCCTATTCACTGTTGATATGCGTCCAAGATATAAGAGATTTTTCACATGTACCAGTATCTTCTCACTTATTCTTATTGTAGCGAGATTTGGTAAACACTTGCTTGGTTGTAGCGCGACACGCCCACGCGACACCCACACACACCAGCGCAAGGTCAGCGCTGCGGTCTTTCTTTGAAGTTGGTAGACAGCGGAAATGTGACTTACGGTTAAAAGCCATACAGTATTACTGAAGAATGAGGAAATAGCTATATAGGAATGTATGGCCGACTTTAAAAGTTTGCATTTACTGGACATTAAATTATTCACTACAGGAGAACGCATGGTTGGAATAATATTAAATAAATATAACTCAACAAAGGAGATAGGCTAGGAATTATATCCAAAAGGATATTATTCAAATATAAATAGTTTTAAAGATAATTAATATTTTTCACCTTCATCACATCGGCTAAAAGTTAGCTAATAATCTTTAAAAATTTATTACACTAACAAGCCTCAACGGAATTGTATAAAACTTATATGTAATGAAAGCCCCATATGGGGAAAAGGAAATGATATATAGGAAGGAAGGAAGGAGATAAGTGTGTGAGTGACAGAAGAGAAAAACGAGTACAGGAAAAGCACAGATTGTTTCAAATAGCTTCAAAACAGGAGATGAAACTAAAATCTTTTGGGGAATTTGGGAGCTGCTTTCTCGTACGCGCGAGAGACTGAAATATAAGGACAGAGCGGCGCATTGTAAATCACACACCAAATCCAGAAGCCAGAGTGAGAAACTGGAGGACAGCCTCTGCAAGAAAAGTTCTATTTTCACGCTGCATGCAGGGCAGATTAAGTTAAGCCAATACAGTCTCACCGTGAGCTTATTAATCCTAAGAGGGTATGTAAGTTTATTAAAAATATATGTATTACTAATATCATTTTATTTCAGATTTTATTTCTGATTGATTGTAGCAGATATAATAAAAAAGGGAATGACGCTAACCAGAGATAACCTTCACCGGCATTGTCAGGAAGCATAACCATTAATTGGTTAGCCAAATATATTATGGCTAATTCTTGCCTGGAAGCTTACGACATACCAGCAAGTACATAAGTGACTTGACATCCATAAGTGGAAGGCAAAGGTTATATCGTACCCATGTATCATAACATGTGATTTATTCATGTATATTGTTAATTCTGCACCTTATACATTATCTTATCATGCTATCTCTGTAATATACTACCATGATTCATTCATTTACATACAAACACTGAAGACATGGTCGCATCATGAACAGCAGAGAGGGTGGTGAGATTGTTAGAACAATGGCCACCTATTACTTCTTGTTCCAGGTTTTTATGATCAATGTTTATGATCATTCCTGATCGAGAAACTAAAGACTTGAAGAAGTTGATCCAGCTCACTGAAGCCTAGAGGTCAACCAAACTTCAACACCTTAGTCCCCCGTAGTTATAGGGCGGGCTGAAGGAAAGTCTTCCGTACTCCAGTGTGTCGGAGGAACCTCGAGCAGACGTGGATAAAGTTGAGTTTATATATTTCCATCCAACAAATCCTGTGAGCAGTTCTAAAACGACTTTCTAATGATGAAAACTAGATGGCAAGAGATAATGTGACAAACTTGTTTTATAAATTCAGTGGAAGATAAATCCAAGACTTTTTCTATTAGTTATTTTAATTTGTAACTGTAAATAATCATACATTTTACCATCTTCCAACACCCATTTATCATTACAAGAATATATAGATGTACATAATAAATTGGATAATTGTACTCATTTGACTTGTTAAATTTTTAACTGTTAAATTTTGAGTTACTTTTTCTAATTTAATTATAATATCACATAGGGTTACGATAGCGAAGTAGCATCTTATACTTCTGAAGCCTAAATCTATTGTCCAGCTCAGAGTATTCACAGCTGTAACTCACTTGTGATACCAGTGTACTTCTCGGGCACTGGAACTTCATACTTTCTGGAGAGAGATTCTACTTCTGCTCTACCACTACTATCATACTAGGAAAACCTTTCGCTACATTGGGGGCTCTTTCGCGGGATATTATTTTGTATCCTGGGCCACTATCTATGTATTCTTCTATCTTGAGCCACAAATAGTTTGTAAAAATAAATTTTTTTTTTTGGAAAAAATTCTAAAAACTTAGAAATTTGTTTGTAATAGTAGTACCATTGAGTACGAAGTAAATAGGAAACGCTCACAAGGTTTTAAGGATTTGTCTTGTTCAAAGTAATTAATTGATTTTAATTAAGTTAGTTTGTTAGTGAAGATAAAATTATATACCCTCTGGTAAGTAAGCATCATGGCTGAATTGGTGAAGTTTAGAGCTGCGATTATGCAGGAAGGAAAAGACTTGGGTATGACAGGAGATGCTCTAATTCGATATATCACAACTGAAGTGGATAAATATTTAGATAGAGAGACCAAAAGAATGGAAGTTGAGGCTGAAGCTAAGAAATTAGAGGCAGAAAGAGAGACCAAAAGAATGGAAGTTGAGGCTGAAGCTAAGAAATTAGAGGCAGAAAGAGAGACTAAAAGAATGGAAGTTGAGACTGAAGCTAAGAAATTAGAAGCAGAGAGAGAAGCCAAAAGACTGGAAAGAGAAGAAAAGAGACTAATTTTGGAAGCTGAAGAAAGAAGGTTACAAAGAGCGCATGAGTTAAGTTTAAAGGAACTTGAACTCCAGGGAGCAGCTAGCAATCATGGTGCTAGCTCACCTCACTCTGAGAGTAGCTCCAACCATAGCGCGGCAAATGGAGCCATGAGTTTCCACCTGGATCCATTTATTGAAAAAGAGGACGCCATTGAGTCGTACCTGGATAGATATGAGAGACTGGCCTCTACCTATGGATTGGAAAAGGAAAAATGGAGCCTTAAGCTATCTCAGGGGTTGAGGGGAGTTTCATACGATGTTTATTTAAAACTCTCAAAAGAAGACCAGGAAGATTATGAAATCTTAAAACAAGCTTTACTGGTCAGGTACGAAAAGAATTCTGAATCTTATAGAAAGAGATTCCGAACTGCTAAGCTACTTCCAGGAGAAAACTATCACCAGTTTTCTGCCAGATTGGAAACTTATCTGACAAAATGGATTAGCTTAGGAAAGTGTCAAGATATAAAAGAAATGGTCATGATGGAGCAACTGAGAGAATCCATGCCTCAAGAAATGAGAAAATTTCTTATGGAACAAGGAGCTGAGAGATTGGAAGATATTTTAACCATGGCTGAAAGATATCAAGCAGCTCAGTCAGAAGTATCAGGAAATAAGAAGAAGCAGGGTGAGAACTTCAAACCTTCACAAAACTTTACCAACTATGAACACAGGGACAATTCCAACAAGAACAAACACAGAACTGATTATAAAGACAAAAACCCTCTAGGATCAGAAAAGAAACCTCCAAGAAAGGAAGGAAAGTGGTGTAAATCTTGCCAAATGAGTAACCACAATACTGCGGAATGCAGACGGAAAAACCCTCCTCATCACGCTGCATGCCTTACAACAGAGAACAAGGGAAGGAAGGACCTGGCAGATAGTCAGAATGACCTCCATCATCCCCCTGTCTGTGAGGAAGTGACCTTGAATGGCACCCAAGTACTGTGCTTATATGATACAGGCTTGGACTTTGACTCAGTAGTGTGCTCTTCTCTGGTGAGTCCGGAACAGATAACCACAGAAACAGTGGAAATCAGAGGACCAGTCAAGGGAGCAGGAACCATGACACTGCCCATAGCCCGAATCAACATAAGATCTCGCTATGTGGAAGGAGAGATCAAAGCAGCAGTGATGGACAACCCTATCTACCCATTAATACTGGGATGTAGATATGTCTTTCTAGGAGAACCTATAAGACCCATAGTGATGGCAACAGTCCAGACCAGGGCAAGCTCTAAGAAAGAGGAGGACACTATCATCAATACTCATCCAGAAGAGATGAGAAAGGCTCAAACTGCTGACAGTACATTGAAGCCTTGCTTTGGCAAATTACCTAAAAGCCATAACCCTCCAGAGAAAGGAGACTTATATATGAAAAAAGGCCTACTATATAGAAAAGCTGGAACAGGACCAAAAGGACATGGACAGCTTGTAGTGCCAAAATCATACAGGGAGCAGGTTATGAAGCTAGGACATGCTATACCCTTCAGTGGACATATGGGAATAGGGGCCACTGGACAACGGATAGCCTGTCACTACTTTTGGCCAGGGATCACAGAGGACATAAAGAGGTATGTGAGATCCTGTCCAGAATGCCAAAGAGTAGCTCCTAAACATAGGACTGCACCAGCAACACTGGGAGAAATGCCCATCATGGGAACGCCCTTCGAACGTGTTGCCGTGGATATTGTTGGACCCCTCAGTAGGACCAAGAAGAGAAATGCATATATCTTAACCTTGGTCGATACTTGCTCTATGTGGGGAGAGGCAGTAGCAATGTCATCGATAGATTCGAAACATGTGGCAGAGGCACTGTTAACAATATTCACCCGATTAGGTTTCCCACATCAAATATTGACTGACAATGGTTCTCAGTTTAGGGGAAAGCTAACACAAGAAGTATTCAGGTTATTTCAAGCTAGACATTATCACTGTAGCCCGTACCACGCCCAAGGGAATGGTCAAGTAGAGCGGTTCAATGGCACGCTCATTTCAATCCTTAGAAAGTTGGCTAGTGAGAAACCTGAAACTTGGGACACATACTTACCCTCAGCACTATTTGCCTATAGGGAAGTCCCACATAACTCCACAGGATTGGCTCCAGCTACATTGTTGTTTGGACGACCAATCAAAGGTCCACTGGAAGCATTGTTGCGGACATGGACTGATGAAAAAGCAGAAGAAACCGTGACTTCTTCATACCAATACGTCAACGAGTTGACATCTCGATTGAAAACAAGTTGGAAACTGGCAAATGATAACTTGAGACAGGCCAGGAGGAAGCAGGCTGCTTACTACAATAAAACAGCAAAAGATAGGGAACTTGAGGTGGGAGAAAAGGTTCTGTTACTGTTGCCCAGCAGCAATAAATAAATTGCAAATTGGATGGCAGGGACCCTACGTCATATTGGAAAAACTTTCCCGGACCAACTATAAGATTGACAAGAAAGGAAAGGAGAAGGTGTATCATGTCAACCTTCTTAAAAAGTATTATGACAGGGAAGCATCAGAAGTTGCCCATATCATGACCCTGGCCATTGCAACAGAAATGCAGGATGAACCAATTTCCTCCATGGAATACCCCCTATCAACTACGGAAAGCTATGCTCAGGTTAATGTGAGTGAACATTTAACTCTTGAGCAGAGGAAAAAGGTTCAGGAGGTGTTAGAAATCCATGCTGATGTACTCACAGATAAGCCGGGGTGTACTAATCTGTTAGAGTATGACATGACGATTACTGACCCTACACCAGTTTGTATGCGGACATACCCTATACCTTATGCTAAAGGACAGGCACTCAAGGATGAGATTGATTATCTCTTAAAAGAGAAAATTATTTCAAAGTCTGAATCTCCCTACAGCTCAAGTGTGGTGCTATTAAGGAAGCCTAGTGGTGAACACAGGTTATGCATTGATTATAGGAAACTAAATGCTATCACTGAATCTCAGGTAGACCCATTACCTGACACCAATCAGTTGTTTGCTACATTGAGTAAGGCTCGGTATTTTTCAAAAGTAGATCTAAGCAAGGGATACTACCAAATACCAGTGAAACCAGAAGTTAGGAAACTGTTAGCCTTTAGTACACCGGATGGACATTACGAGTTCAATGTACTCCCATTTGGTTTAAAGAATGCTCCAAGTATCTTCACCAGAATGATGAGGAAATTGTTGGAACCATTACAAAATCCTCATATCACCAACTTCATGGATGATATTCTGATTGCTACCACTACATTCGAGGAACACGTAGTAGCACTCTCCATGTTGTTAGGTAGATTAAGAGAAACGGGATTGACAGCACGCCCAACTAAGTGTCATATTGGATGTGAGACATTGGAATTTTTAGGTCACACTATCTCTACAGGGCAAATGTCTCCGGACCCAAAGAATGTAGAGAAAATGAGAAAAGCACCAAGACCACAAACTAAGAAGGATGTAAGATCCTTTGTGTCACTGTGCGGGTTTTATCAGAAATATATACCCCATTTTAACTCATTGTGCGCGCCATTAACCGACTTAACCAAAAAAGGTCAGCCGGATAAAATACAATGGACTGTGGAGTGTGAACAGGCTTATACAGAGTTGAAAAATAAGCTGACAAATAAACCTATCCTTGCCCTTCCCGATCTCACACAAGAATTCGTACTAAGAACGGATGCTAGCAATGTAGGCATCGGAGCAACATTACTACAGCGGGCAGACACACCGCCACATATGCTATTACCAGTAGCTTTTGCCAGTAGAAAGTTAAATACAGCTGAGAGAAATTATTCTACCGTTGAACGTGAATGCCTCGCTTTGGTCTGGTCGATCAACAAATTCGCCCCTTTTCTTTACGGGAAACACTTCATTGTGGAAAGTGATCACCAGCCTTTGATGTTTTTAGCAGTGTCTAAAAAATTAAATTCACGACTTTTAAGGTGGAGTTTACTGTTATCTCCATATTCGTTCAATGTGAGATACATACCAGGACGGGACAATCTTGGACCCGATTTTTTAAGTAGGCATCCTATCAAAGGAGATATAGAGAAACAGAAAATTAAGGAGGAACTGCAGCATGTGTTACCAAAAAGTTAACCGTGCAGGCACTGTTTTAAAGAAGAGGGCTCTGTAGCGAGATTTGGTAAACACTTGCTTGGTTGTAGCGCGACACGCCCACGCGACACCCACACACACCACCAGCGCAAGGTCAGCGCTGCGGTCTTTCTTTGAAGTTGGTAGACAGCGGAAATGTGACTTACGGTTAAAAGCCATACAGTATTACTGAAGAATGAGGAAATAGCTATATAGGAATGTATGGCCGACTTTAAAAGTTTGCATTTACTGGACATTAAATTATTCACTACAGGAGAACGCATGGTTGGAATAATATTAAATAAATATAACTCAACAAAGGAGATAGGCTAGGAATTATATCCAAAAGGATATTATTCAAATATAAATAGTTTTAAAGATAATTAATATTTTTCACCTTCATCACATCGGCTAAAAGTTAGCTAATAATCTTTAAAAATTTATTACACTAACAAGCCTCAACGGAATTGTATAAAACTTATATGTAATGAAAGCCCCATATGGGGAAAAGGAAATGATATATAGGAAGGAAGGAAGGAGATAAGTGTGTGAGTGACAGAAGAGAAAAACGAGTACAGGAAAAGCACAGATTGTTTCAAATAGCTTCAAAACAGGAGATGAAACTAAAATCTTTTGGGGAATTTGGGAGCTGCTTTCTCGTACGCGCGAGAGACTGAAATATAAGGACAGAGCGGCGCATTGTAAATCACACACCAAATCCAGAAGCCAGAGTGAGAAACTGGAGGACAGCCTCTGCAAGAAAAGTTCTATTTTCACGCTGCATGCAGGGCAGATTAAGTTAAGCCAATACAGTCTCACCGTGAGCTTATTAATCCTAAGAGGGTATGTAAGTTTATTAAAAATATATGTATTACTAATATCATTTTATTTCAGATTTTATTTCTGATTGATTGTAGCAGATATAATAAAAAAGGGAATGACGCTAACCAGAGATAACCTTCACCGGCATTGTCAGGAAGCATAACCATTAATTGGTTAGCCATAATATATTTATGGCTAATTCTTGCCTGGAAGCTTACGACATACCAGCAAGTACATAAGTGACTTGACATCCATAAGTGGAAGGCAAAGGTTATATCGTACCCATGTATCATAACATGTGATTTATTCATGTATATTGTTAATTCTGCACCTTATACATTATCTTATCATGCTATCTCTGTAATATACTACCATGATTCATTCATTTACATACAAACACTGAAGACATGGTCGCATCATGAACAGCAGAGGGTGGTGAGATTGTTAGAACAATGGCCACCTATTACTTCTTGTTCCAGGTTTTTATGATCAATGTTTATGATCATTCCTGATCGAGAAACTAAAGACTTGAAGAAGTTGATCCAGCTCACTGAAGCCTAGAGGTCAACCAAACTTCAACACCTTAGTCCCCCGTAGTTATAGGGCGGGCTGAAGGAAAGTCTTCCGTACTCCAGTGTGTCGGAGGAACCTCGAGCAGACGTGGATAAAGTTGAGTTTATATATTTTCCATCCAACAAATCCTGTGAGCAGTTCTAAAACGACTTTCTAATGATGAAAACTAGATGGCAAGAGATAATGTGACAAACTTGTTTTATAAATTCAGTGGAAGATAAATCCAAGACTTTTTCTATTAGTTATTTTAATTTGTAACTGTAAATAATCATACATTTTACCATCTTCCAACACCCATTTATCATTACAAGAATATATAGATGTACATAATAAATTGGATAATTGTACTCATTTGACTTGTTAAATTTTTAACTGTTAAATTTTGAGTTACTTTTTCTAATTTAATTATAATATCACATAGGGTTACGATAGCGAAGTAGCATCTTATACTTCTGAAGCCTAAATCTATTGTCCAGCTCAGAGTATTCACAGCTGTAACTCACTTGTGATACCAGTGTACTTCTCGGGCACTGGAACTTCATACTTTCTGGAGAGAGATTCTACTTCTGCTCTACCACTACTATCATACTAGGAAAACCTTTCGCTACACTTATATTTAATGATGCCTTCTCGTCTGTTTTGCGAATTATCATAGATTTTCAAAGATTTTGTTTTCCCAGTGTTCATTTTCGATCAATATTAACGGCTTCTATTGATTGCTTATGCCATTTGTTCAGGCAGTTCTTGTTTACTTTCATTGAAGAAATCTGTATCCCTTGTATATCTAATGTTATTTATTGTTGTTCCCTGGGTGTTTAGTTCTTGCATATCTTCTTTATTTTCGACAATTTGATTTAGATAATGCGATAAAAAGCTTTCTAGTCTAATTCTTCTTTTTTTTATATCAGTGACTTGACTTTGATGCACTGTGACTGAGCTTTAGCTCTTGGTGACTTTTATATTAGAATGTGGTGAGTAATTCTAGGCTCTGTGTAGTTGCCGAAGAGTATCTGAGACTACAAAAACTGTAGGCCATAGTTGCCGATCAGTATCTAAGGAGACTACAAAAACTGTAGTTGCCGAGGAGTATCTAAGACGACTACAAAAACTGTAGGCCATAGCTGCCGAGGAGTATCTAAGGAGACTACAAAAACTGTAGTTGCCGAGGAGTATCTAAGGAGACTACAAAAACTGTAGTTGCCGAGGAGTATCTAAGGAGACTACAAAAACTGTAGGCCATAGTTGCCAAGGAGTATCTAAGGAGACTACAAAAACTGTAGTTGCCGAGGAGTATCTAAGGAGACTATAAAAACTGTAGTCCATAGTTGCCGAGGAGTATCTAAGGAGACTACAAAAACTGTAGGCCATTGTTGCCGAGGAGTATCTAAGGAGACTACAAAAACTGTAGGCCATAGTTGCCGAGGAGTATCTAAGGAGACTACAATAACTGTAGGCCATAGTTGCCGAGGAGTATCTGAGACTACAAAAACTGAAGGCCATAGTTGCCGAAGAGTATCTAAAGAGACTACAAAAACTGTAGGCCATAGTTGCCGAGGAGTATCTAAGGAGACTATAAAAACTATAGGCCATAGTTGCCGAGGAGTATCTAAGGAGATTACAAAAACTGTAGGCCATAGTTGCCGAGGTGTATCTAAGGAGACTACAAAAACTGTAGGCCATAGTTGCCGAGGTGTATCTAAGGAGACTATAAAAACTGTAGGCCATAGTTGCCGAGGTGTATCTAAGGAGACTACTGTCGTAAATTTATTTTGAGAGAAAAGAGTCGTAGAAATAGTGGTCCGGTTTAGAGTGGAAAATGATGATGGAAAGCTCAATGATAGAAAATGTAGAGATTTAATAGTTACTTCACAGCGTGCTGGAGGAGAGTAAAGACAGACTTATTTACGACAAATCGTGTCTCTCAATCTTCTCTTTCACTCTCCTGGTCAAACAATTATTTGCCAGTTTTCCAGACTCGCATCTGCGCGCACACCGATTCGGTGTTTTCAAACACACACACGACGTTGATACAAACTATATTAAACGAATAGGGGAAATGTTGGGCTTTGGGTATATCCAACACACAGAACTAAATGAGTTTAGGTAATTTTATTCACTTTAAACATCAATCACTAAAAATATCAGATATTACATAAATTATCATAAGTACACAAATGCAAATAACAAGTTTGGGAGGGGGTGAAGAAGATTGGTATCGACTAAGCCCTTCCCGCTCATTAGACAAAGACAAACCCAGTCCAGAGATAGATAATATCAGGAACACGGGTACGTTAACCTAAGAGTAAAGTTAATTACTCTGAAAGAGGTGTTACCAAGTTAGGTATAAGTGATAGAAAAAAAAACCCTGTTCTTCCCAGCTGTTCTTCCCTTTACTAAGCAAATGGAAAGGAGGTGGTTTTAAACAGAGTTAACAAATTATCAACTATCCCACTTAAAGGAACAATGTAGGGTATACAGAAAAGATATATGTTACCAGGTAAGCAAGTTAACAAAATGGTCACACAAAAGAATTAATTTCCTGTCATTCATACACGCGCTAGCAAAGGCCTTCACTCATCTTGCTCTCACTTACCGATTGTGAAAAAAATCTTGCACTCCATAGAATAACACAACAGCAGTTACACCTCAACTAAATGTATGAGTGTTTGTTCAAGTTCTAGCCCCAGATTATCGGGTAGGCGGTCAGCACATAAAAGGGTCCCGTAATCGCTGGAAAATGAATCTGTAGTTGTGTCTCTTTTCTTAATAACAGTTTCTATGGGAGGGCACGGTCTCTGATACCGGGGTGAGGATGGTGTGGTCTATTTGACTATGCCGCTGATAATAAAATTCTTACGCGTGCTGGTACACTTTATCCGTGAGGTATGGTTTAAGTCCAGTGAGAAAACTAGTCACATCACTGTTCAGGAAATTATGAATTATCTCTCTGTGTCAGTAAACTAACAAAGCTCGGGCCAGTGTTCTTCTTCCCGTTACGACTTAAGTTGTTTGATGGTGCGTTAAATTTGTCTTTGGGTGTGCTTTCTTTGCTATAAGTTAGATAGCGGAATTCCAAACATAGAATCGCCTCAAAGATTAAAAATTTACACAGTCTCAACAAGTTCTGCGTCAGGGAACTCTACCCACTGTTTATGCTTTGCTTTGCTTAGATTGATTTCTTTATTGCTTTCTTAATGCTGGGATCGCACAGGTTACGATCACTCTGTATGAAAGAAAAAAAAGACATGTAATATACCGAAAACAAATAACCTTCTAAAGCGCGATGAATTTCCCGTTAAGCCTATTATATATATGCTCGCGTATTTAATTATGTATTTAATAAACACTGCGCGAGTTCTAGTGGTTAAAAACACACATCTATAAAACTAGGACTTAACTGAATTTATTAATTATAAATTCCTTCGCGACTTTAAAAGTTAATTTAAGCATCTATTATCTTTTGAAATAATATAATAGATAGATCATTATATTTAAAACTGGAACTCTTGAGATGGTTTAATTAAATAGATTTAAATTAACACAAAATCCCTTGAAATAGAATGACTAGACCACTGATCACTTTACACAATATATATTTTACCGCTTTGCACAGAATTAGAAATCACTGCAAATATATATAAAAATCCAGGGGAAAATCTATAACAAGATTTCAATAAAGCTAGTGCTTCTGTAAAGGTCTGGCCAGCGAGTGATAACGTGTCTAGTTCTTCATGGTCTATTTAGCTAAAATGGAATGTAAGTTGAGTGGGACATGATAAACTTGACAACTTATTTGATCTCACGAACTTTTGGGGATCTGACCGCCAAATCAAGAGATGAAGCCGCCCCCTGGTCTTCGTATCCGCTCGCTGCTGCCCGTTTCGCTTTCCCCCGTTCGCTCGGTTCCTCGATTGACACCGAGACGCGAAATTAGCGGCAAGCAACTGCGTCTCGTATCAGGGAAAACTACTGTCTTTGATAGCGCCGATAGTCTCCCCTAAGATCCCTCGGTCTGTCTCTTTGATCTCGTCGCTGTATCCTACATGAGTCCCGGTGGAATGCGTTCTGGCAAACGAAAAGTTACAACAAATGTTCAGGGGTTCTAATGTTATGAAAAGCTAAGGGTCCCTTAAATCATCCATCATATCAGGGAAAATTCACTTGTCAAACTAGACGTACGTCACAATCGTCCCCACTTTTAGACATGAAACCATTTTTCATGTTTTCATTTTTGACAATGGAGGTGACCTGATTGGTGATTTTAGGATGAGTGGTATCTTCAGTTTGCTCTTCTTCCTCTGTAGACCAGTTTCTACTCAGAAAATCAGCCCCGACATTCTGTCTTCCCGGAATATATTCCACTTTGAAAGAATAAACGCTTAAAAGAAGCGCCCAACGCATGATCCTTGCGTTAAATTCCCCATTGGCACCAAGAAACGCCAACGGAGCGTGGTCTGCCTGCACCGTGAAAGATGTACCACAAAGAAACCCACGATGGCGTCTGATACCGTCAATCAGAGCAAGACACTCCCTTTCAACTACGCTGTAGTTCCGTTCCGCTTTATTTAATTTCCGACTGTCATAGGCAACTGGAAATAGCATGTTCAGGTCACTGTCATCGGCTTGAAGCAGTGTTGACCCGATGCCCTGACCTGACGCGTCGATTCTCAGTACAAAAGGTTTCTTGAGGTCAGGCAACCTCAAAATGGGGTATGCAGACAACTGTCCTTTCAAAGTGCTATACGCGTGTTCGCACTTTTGATCCCATATGACCTTATCAGGACAACCTTTCTTTGTGAGGTCAGTCAGAGGTGCCGTCAGTCCGTTGAAGTTCTGGATGTACTTCTGATAGTATGCACATAGCGATATGAAGGAACGTACGTCTTTCTTCGTTCGGGGTCTTTTTGCTGCCACTATTTTCTCCACGTTCTTCTTAATAGGCCAACTGCATCCGTGAGAAATAGTGTGCCCCAGGAAGTCTAACTGTTCAAACCCGATGAGACATTTGCTAGGTCTGGCTGTGAGACCCGTTTCCTGTAGTCTCCTGAGGAGCATAGCAACCGTAGCAATATGTTCTTCATAGGTTTCCGATGCAATTAAGATGTCATCCATGAAATTATGGATATGGGGACTTTGCAAAGGTTGTAGAAGCTTCCTCATCATCCTGGTGAACACTCCTGGTGCGTTATGCAAACCGAACGGCATCACGTTAAATGTGTAATGTCCTTCACTAGTGCTGAAAGCTAACAAAGGTTTAATTTCCTCCTTGACTGGTATTTGATAATAACCTTTACTGAGGTCAATCTTGGAGAAGATCTTAGCTTTGCTGAGCTTGGTGAACAACTCAGAAACAGTTTGGAGAGGTTCGGGCTGGAATTCCGTTACAGCGTTTTTAGCAACCTGTAATCAATGCACAGCCGAACTTCCTTATTGGGCTTCTGCAACAGCACTACGCTCGAGCTGTAAGGAGATGTAGACTCACTGATAATTCCTGCCTGACGCAGCTTGTCTATTTCTCCGCGAAGTGCATCAGCTTTAGCGTACGGGATGGGGGGTGTAAACTCTGGTTTGAACAGGGGTCTCGTTTGTTAATTTCATATCAAATTCAATGAGATTTGTTCGACCAGGTACATCCGTTAAGACTGCACTGTACTGTTTTAGTAGAGCCCTGGTTTCTGTTTGTTGTTCTGGTGAGAGATTGTCGCCGAACTTGACATCTTTAAAGGATTCTGTGGGTTGCAATGGATACTCCATGCAACCATCATCATCTTCCTCGTCTTCCGTTGCTATGGCGACAGCCAGGAGATGCTCGGAGGATGGCACCGGTCTTTCCAAATATTTCTTTAGCAGATTTATGTGGAAGACCTTCCTTTCCTTTGATGGAGATCTTGTAGTTGGTACGTGAGATCTTTTTAAGGACGGTAAACGGTCCTTGCCATCCGATGCGAAGTTTATTGCTTCCGGTTGGAAGTAGCAATAGGACTTTCTCCCCTGGTTGTAGTTCTCTCTCTTTTGCAGCTTTGTTGTATCTTTTAGTAATTTTAGCGCGGGCTTTCTTAAGGTTGGTAGTAGCTAGATCCCATCCTAGCTTTAGCCTTTCCTTAAGCTCAGATACATACTTGCTTGCAGAGACGACTGTCTCGTCAGCCTTCTGGTCTGTCAGGGACCGAAGTAAGGCTTCTAGTGGCCCCTTAATAGGTCTGCCAAATAAAAGTGTAGCTGGCGCAAAACCCGTAGACGCTTGGGGTACCTCTCGGTAGGCGAATAAGGCAGCCGATATATATTGGTCCCAGTCTTCCGGTTTCTCCTGACCCAGCTTACGTAACATCATGGTGAGGGTACCGTTAAAACGTTCCACGAGCCCATTTCCGGCCGGATGGTAGGGACTTGTGTGGATATGTTTGGCCCTCAAGATCTTAAAGATCTCCTCCATTAACAGGCTACGGAATTGGGATCCATTGTCCGTCAAAACTTGTTGAGGGAATCCCAACCGTGTAAAAATTTGCACAAGGGCTTCTGCGACATGCTTGGAATTAGTGCATGGTAGCGGTACGGCTTCGGCCCACATAGTGCAAGTGTCAACTAAGGTCAGGATGAACCTGTTCCTTCTTTTGGTCTTTTCCAGAGGACCAATAATGTCGACAGCAACCCGTTCAAATGGAGTCCCTACTATTGGCATTTGCCCCATAGGTACTGGGGGTGTCAAGTGCTTGGGTGCTACCCGTTGGCACTGGGCGCAGGATTTCACGTACCTGACAATGTCAGAGTTCATTCCTGGCCACCAATAGTGGTTTTTTATTCGCTGAATAGTGGCGTTTTGTCCCATGTGTCCGCTAAAGGGAAGAGAGTGCCCCATTTCTAAGATCTGGTTTCTGTATTGCGTTGGTACTAGGAGCTGGTTATTCCCCGTGTCCGGGTTGCCCGTTCTACGATACAATACACCATCCTTAGAAAAGATGTCTCCGTTGTGTCTGGGGTCCTTAGCCATGGGCAGTTTTTTAAGCAGGGCGCCAGAGTAGGGTCCTTTTGTTGCGCCTCCTTCAGTTCATTCGGCAACAAGTTTGGCGCAGGCTCCCTCTCCTTCTTGGCTTGCCCTCTTGTGGTTACCGCTGCCACAATCGGCTCCTTAGGTCTCCCAATGAACACATATCTACATCCCAGGATAACTTGGGTAGATCGGATCATCCATTATGGCCGCTTTAATAACTCCTCTGACAAAGTCAGAGTGTATTTCTACCAGTGCGATAGGAAGCGTCCTGGGTGCATCACTCCTGAAAACTCCACTAAGTTTGACGGTTTCCTCTGTCTCCTGACCGGGTTTGACTAGGTGCCTAGCGACAATACAATCAAAAGTTAATCCAGTGTCAAAAAGACAAGTAGTGGAGGTACCGTTCAAAATTACAGTTCCTCGAGTTGAGGGTCGGTCCCCCTCAGGTTGAGAATCACTGACATTGACTCTACCTTTCGAGGCTGTATGCAAACATCCAATGCGGTTTGCACCGGTTTGTTTGCCCTGATCAGACGTTCCTGGTGTAGGGGTCTTCCCTTTTCCTTGACCTTGGTAGCCGCGCTGCCACGTAGGCTTGTTGGGTTGATCAGAATTTTTGTAGGGGGGTATCGGGTTTTGTAGAATTTCGATTTTTCCTGGGGAGGTTTCTGGGTATTGTTATCTCGTTGGTTATAATGTTGAGAGGAAGTGGAAGAATAGGATGCCTGTTCTAGATTCTGTTTTCGAGATGGCTCATCGGTGGGTTTACGTTTAGTGCTGGGAAGTTCGGCCATTGCATTGCTATAGCGTTCGGCTTTATTGAGTATGTCTTCAAGCCTGACTGCCCCCTGTTCCGCCAAAAATCTACGTGTTTCATTCGACAAAGTGGATTTTATCTGCTCCACAAGAACAAGTTCGAGGAGTCCCTCATATGAAAGAGGTAGGTCAGATAATTCAATGCACTTTGTCAGATAACCCGTGAGACGTGAAGAGAACTGGGGAAATGTTTCCGTGCTCTCTTTTCGGCTGTTTCTGAACAACTGCAGAAACTTTCGGGCAGTCATCTCAAAAACTGCTGTAGTAAGGCCTTTTTCAACATGTCGTAATCATGTTGATTCGGTCCCAGCTTTGTGTACACGTCATAAGCATTGCCTTTCAGTGACGTTGAAAGTTTGAGCGCCCAGCGGGTACTCTCTAACCCATAAAGATTCGCGAGTCTCTCGAATTTTTCTAGGTAGCTGTCAATTTTTTCGTTAGGGCTAGGAAAAGATTCTAAAGAAAACGACATAGCAGTTAATTGGGCAGATTGAGTTCTGGAGAGGTCCATTGATTGAGACTGGGGCGAAGACGGCTCTCCGTTAGTCGAAGTAGAGGCGCCCCGACTCTCTAGAGCCTTAAGCGCCAGTTGATGCTGTCTTTCCTTGTCTCTCTCTCTCTCTCTGCGAGTTTCCATCTCTGCTTCAATTTTCTTCTGTTCCAAAAGACGTTCTTCCGCTTCTTTCTTATCTGCCCTCTCCTGGGCTTCTCTCCTCTCTGTTCTTTCTTTCTCTTCCTTCCTCTCAGCTTCGGCTCTCTGTTGCTCCGCCTTCCTCTCAGCTTCGGCTCTCTGTTGCTCCGCGTCATATATTTCCAATTCCTGGTTAATAAACGCGTTTGCAGCTTCTGCATCTAATCCTGCCTCTTTCGCTTCCAGTCTCAAGATGGACCTCATCTTTATCCTCTCTGCCATTGTTAAAGAATAAGATGAAGTATGCTTAGAGAACTAGTAAGAAGCAACGCAAAAGGGAGGAACTCTGAACCGCTACGAGAAAAAAACACAAGTATAAATTTACCTGTGTTACCTCCTACCTGTACTGTGCAAACTTATCGCTGCTATTATCTGGCAATTAAGGCTCTAAACGCAAGCGACTATGCCACTAAATGGTAAGTTACACTGGAAAAGAATCTACTTTTACTAACAGTCGAGAAAAATTTATATTAAAACAATTTAAAAGAAAAAAAAATTTTCCACTAAATTTTAATCTCTGACATCAAACTCCGTCCCTAAAGTCAATTATTGAGATGAGACGTTGTTAACTTAATTTTTAAAAAATCAGAACAATCCGTCTTTAGCTAAGCTCAACTCTTTTTGACTTCAAAAACCTTAGTGACTGTAAAACAATCACGCAATCCCAGCAACTTTTATAAAGAAAGAAATATAATTATCTCCGCCAGAGGATAATTAAAATAGCAAATATATTTGTTTATCTGTACTTTCTACTGCTGTGGAGAGAAAACAACCTGTAAATATGCTGTGTGGACAACCCAAATACTTAAAGAACGTTTGTCTAGGGGTGTAATTATTTATTTATTTCCCTAATTCACAAAGACAAATCATTCACACTCTACCTAGTTAGACCCAAACTAAATCAGACTCAAAATATCTTTAACCCGGCTATGCGATTGCCTCAAATGTAGCTCAAGATCCCAGAACCAGCCCACAAATATGTGTGCATCAAATGTATCTCAAAATTATCCCAGACGAGCCGGCCAAATATTGTCGTAAATTTATTTTGAGAGAAAAGAGTCGTAGAAATAGTGGTCCGGTTTAGAGTGGAAAATGATGATGGAAAGCTCAGTGATAGAAAATGTAGAGATTTAATAGTTACTTCACAGCGTGCTGGAGGAGAGTAAAGACAGACTTATTTACGACAAATCGTGTCTCTCAATCTTCTCTTTCACTCTCCTGGTCAAACAATTATTTGCCAGTTTTCCAGACTCGCATCTGCGCGCACACCGATTCGGTGTTTTCAAACACACACACACGACGTTGATACAAACTATATTAAACGAATAGGGGAAATGTTGGGCTTTGGGTATATCCAACACACAGAACTAAATGAGTTTAGGTAATTTTATTCACTTTAAACATCAATCACTAAAAATATCAGATATTACATAAATTATCATAAGTACACAAATGCAAATAACAAGTTTGGGAGGGGGTGAAGAAGATTGGTATCGACTAAGCCCTTCCCGCTCATTAGACAAAGACAAACCCAGTCCAGAGATAGATAATATCAGGAACACGGGTACGTTAACCTAACAGTAAAGTTAATTACTCTGAAAGAGGTGTTACCAAGTTAGGTATAAGTGATAGAAAAAAAAACCCTGTTCTTCCCAGCTGTTCTTCCCTTTACTAAGCAAATGGAAAGGAGGTGGTTTTAAACAGAGTTAACAAATTATCAACTATCCCACTTAAAGGAACAATGTAGGGTATACAGAAAAGATATATGTTACCAGGTAAGCAAGTTAACAAAATGGTCACACAAAAGAATTAATTTCCTGTCATTCATACACGCGCTAGCAAAGGCCTTCACTCATCTTGCTCTCACTTACCGATTGTGAAAAAATCTTGCACTCCATAGAATAACACAACAGCAGTTACACCTCAACTAAATGTATGAGTGTTTGTTCAAGTTCTAGCCCCAGATTATCGGGTAGGCGGTCAGCACATAAAAGGGTCCCGTAATCGCTGGAAAATGAATCTGTAGTTGTGTCTCTTTTCTTAATAACAGTTTCTATGGGAGGGCACGGTCTCTGATACCGGGGTGAGGATGGTGTGGTCTATTTGACTATGCCGCTGATAATAAAATTCTTACGCGTGCTGGTACACTTTATCCGTGAGGTATGGTTTAAGTCCAGTGAGAAAACTAGTCACATCACTGTTCAGGAAATTATGAATTATCTCTCTGTGTCAGTAAACTAACAAAGCTCGGGCCAGTGTTCTTCTTCCCGTTACGACTTAAGTTGTTTGATGGTGCGTTAAATTTGTCTTTGGGTGTGCTTTCTTTGCTATAAGTTAGATAGCGGAATTCCAAACATAGAATCGCCTCAAAGATTAAAAATTTACACAGTCTCAACAAGTTCTGCGTCAGGGGAACTCTACCCACTGTTTATGCTTTGCCTTGCTTAGATTGATTTCTTTATTGCTTTCTTAATGCTGGGATCGCACAGGTTACGATCACTCTGTATGAAAGAAAAAAAAAGACATGTAATATACCGAAAACAAATAACCTTCTAAAGCGCGATGAATTTCCCGTTAAGCCTATTATATATATGCTCGCGTATTTAATTATGTATTTAATAAACACTGCGCGAGTTCTAGTGGTTAAAAACACACATCTATAAAACTAGGACTTAACTGAATTTATTAATTATAAATTCCTTCGCGACTTTAAAAGTTAATTTAAGCATCTATTATCTTTTGAAATAATATAATAGATAGATCATTATATTTAAAACTGGAACTCTTGAGATGGTTTAATTAAATAGATTTAAATTAACACAAAATCCCTTGAAATAGAATGACTAGACCACTGATCACTTTACACAATATATATTTTACCGCTTTGCACAGAATTAGAAATCACTGCAAATATATATAAAATCCAGGGGAAAATCTATAACAAGATTTCAATAAAGCTAGTGCTTCTGTAAAGGTCTGGCCAGCGAGTGATAACGTGTCTAGTTCTTCGTGGTCTATTTAGCTAAAATGGAATGTAAGTTGAGTGGGACATGATAAACTTGACAACTTATTTGATCTCACGAACTTTTGGGGATCTGACCGCCAAATCAAGAGATGAAGCCGCCCCCTGGTCTTCGTATCCGCTCGCTGCTGCCCGTTTCGCTTTCCCCCGTTCGCTCGGTTCCTCGATTGACACCGAGACGCGAAATTAGCGGCAAGCAACTGCGTCTCGTATCAGGGAAAACTACTGTCTTTGATAGCGCCGATAGTCTCCCCTAAGATCCCTCGGTCTGTCTCTTTGATCTCGTCGCTGTATCCTACATGAGTCCCGGTGGAATGCGTTCTGGCAAACGAAAAGTTACAACAAATGTTCAGGGGTTCTAATGTTATGAAAAGCTAAGGGTCCCTTAAATCATCCATCATATCAGGGAAAATTCACTTGTCAAACTAGACGTACGTCACAACTACAAATCTGTAGGCCATAGTTGCCGAGGTGTATCTAAGGAGACTACAAAAACTGTAGGCCATAGTTGCCGAGGTGTATCTAAGGAGACTACAAAAACTGTAGGCCATAGTTGCCGAGGTGTATCTAAGGAGACTACAAAAACTGTAGCCCAACTGCTCTTTAAAGCATGTTATGAGCGGCGACTTACGTGGTACTGGCAACTTCATCTTGTAAAACAAATTACTACAGAAACGAGGAGCCGTGGTGGTGTAATGGTTACCACACTGCGCTGGCGATCGGGTGATCCAGGTTCGAGCCCTGGCGAAACCATTTGAAAGAGTGTCGTCGACTGGGACTTGGACTGAAATAATTCGAGCCCTGGCCAGGACATTTGAAGGAGTGTCGTCGCCCAGGGACTGGAATAACCTGAACGGCTCCTGAGCCGACCCAGCTCTAATGTGTACTGTTAAGTCCTTTTTGCGCGTGTAATTTAAATGTTGAGCACATCTAAGAAAAAATATATATGGTTAATTATTTACGCGCTGTAATACACGATGTTGAACACAAAAGCGCAACGCGGTGCGCTCGGTTTTGTTGCCAAAGAAAAATTACGTTATGAGAGGAGATGCCTAATGTCTGACCTGAGACGGTCGTCTTTGGACGGAGCTGATTGTAAATCTTGCCCAAATTGTGGGAAGCATCCATAAACCTCCTTGTATGGAGTATCTACGTTAGCCAGTACAGGGCTCGTTTGCATATTATATATTATGCTATTTTCGTCATTGCCAAAATCTGGCTGATCTGGCTGAACTTCGACACATACGCCATGTTGTGTCGCTAGTGGGTTCCAGATCCTTACCGAAGATTATCGGGACTATTATTCAATATATCTAGAGGGTTAATCAATAAAACCTCTGTCGTTTTATACAAGCTCCGCAATGAAAGCCATGGTAGAACTACTTGTCGTAAAGTTCATCGCCGTCCTTGAAGGGTCGGCCGTTATAGAATGTCGATTAAGTCCATGATCAAAGTTAGATGAGAATGCAATGAACTATGATGTCTTGATGTTATAACCTAATCTATTGATATGATGCTTACTACTACAATGATTGATCTACTGTATTGCGTCCACCAAATAAACGTGTGTCTGATGTCAAGCCATGACTGCACTCGACATTGATTACCAGTTGGTGAAATTATGTATTAACCTTGGCCCATATTTCGGCCCACGATGTTTAATGATTCGCGTTCTATATATTAGTCGGCAATCCTTGTAAGCCCGACCACGACTGACAACATTTTAAGGTCAGTAGACATATTGACAGTCTCGTATAAAAGACACGCCGTGTTAACCAAAACATACACATATAAAAACAACGGGCGTATCAGGTACCTCCGATATGGGCGAGTATCTGCCTGAATGGCGAGAGGACACCTGTCATCGTACAGGAAAAAAATATATACTCACGTAAAATCAGTCTCAGGTTAGACATATTAACCGGAGATTTCGCCTCGAGTAATAGCGGGCATACGATTTAAAAAAAAAAAAACTACAGAAAACACATCTCATAGAACATATGAATGCTTTGGTGCAAGTTTCCTGCAAGGAGGTTGGCTGCAGTAGCTACTGCAGATCTTACTGTCACAGTTTTGTTCTCGAAAGAGATTACTAAGTACTCTGATGTCTTTTCTATCAAGACCTATTTCGTTAAGATATTAGGTTAGTTTATCATGCCCCCTTGTTGTCTATTAAATACATGCATTCTTGCTCTGGGTTTCCACATTTTTTTTTCTGTGCCAGAGGATTTCTTCGCATAAGAAAATTTAAAGTATTAAAAAGAAACCTAAAAAATAAAAACCCATCAGAATCTTCAACAAAAATGATCAAGTCAGACCTATTGTATGGCTCCAATTCCAAAACACGGAGAACAACCAAAACTACAACCATGAAGAGCGGGTTGACCAGAAAGAGGACACCAAAGCAACCATAATTTTAAATAGACAGAGCTAAAGAGAAGGGTTAAAGAAATCGACAGCGTAAGTGCAACCTCGTTATCGTCGGGTAAACGAAGAAGAATGGAAACGAATGTTTTCTCACAATCCTTCTGAATTTATGCTCTTCTAGCTCGTCTCTTTCTGAATCTATACTTGTCTAGGTCATCTGTTTCTAATTCTATACTCGTCTTTTCTTTCTGAATCTATACTTGTCTAGGTCATCTGTTTCTAATTCTATACTCGTCTTTTCTTTCTGAATCTATACTTGTCTAGGTCATCTGTTTCTAATTCTATACTCTTCTAGGTCTTTTCTTTCTGAATCTATACTCTTCTAGGTCTTCTGACTTAATCTATGCTCTTCTAGCACATCTCTTTCTGAATATGCTTTTCTAGCTCATCTCTTTTGTAGCTCATCTTTTTCTGAATCCATTCCCGTCTAGGTCTTCTCTTTTTGAATCCACACTCATGTTTATGAATCTATGCTCTTCAATGTATCCTCTGTCTGAATCTTTGAAAGCGCTATGTTTTTTTTCTATCCCCTGTTCTCTGTCTTCCTATAAAGGACGTCGATGTATTCTTTATGAAATGATCTGTGAACACTGTCTCTAAATGTGAATAAATGATTTCTATGTTGTCATCATCATCATCTGCGCCCCTTACGAAGTATGGAACAACAAATGGAGCTGGTTCTCTTGCCGGAATCCTGCACTAAACATTCTTATGCTCTTGCTAAAGTAGTTTCTGTAGCAATATGTTTGACATGATCAGGTTGCCAGTCCTACGCACAACTTCATATAAATCGCTTTGTACGACATGCCTGACGGTGCAGTAGGCCCATTCTTTCTTCGTCTCTTCAGAGACCCCTGGAAGCTATACGGAGCTTCCGATATTTATTGTGGCTTATTGAATGTCTAAAATGTCTCTTTTGTCTCGTTATAGAATCTGTGAACTCCAGATAATTATATATGGGCACTGCCCAACATCTAGTTTGCAATCATCTCTGTCTAGTCGTGTCTCTTTGTGAATCTCTAGCTTTTCTCTGTTCATTTTCACCCCATTAGACTGTGTCTTCGAGCTCGAACAAACTACGGCCGACATTCATTTCCTGTCTACAAAGGGCTGTTTTTTTTTTTTTTTTTTTTTTGTAATCGGCGTCGTTGTCAACTGTTCTTTTTTTTTCTTTTTCTCTCACTCTCTCATTTTATATTATGGCGTTGCTACAAAAATGCTCAGAGATACGTTTGGTGGACATTCCAAGAGGCATTCATTCACAAAGCCAGTGACACTCTTGAATATATAATTGAAATTAGAATTAAACTGTAGCAGAATGGTAGATCCTTGAGCATATCTGAGAGGAATGAGAAGCGATGTTTCATTGAAGAATTACACTCCGACAGACAAGCTTAATGCTGGTACAGTACCTCCTTAGAAGAAGATAGAACAAAGTCAGTACAACTCATGAATACAGAACTGAAATTTGAATTAAAATATGACAGAATGGTGGATTGTTGAGCCATGACAGAATGGTGGATTGTTGAGCCATGACAGAATGGTGGATTGTTGAGCCGTGACAGAATGGTGGATTGTTGAGCCGTGACAGAATGGTGGATTGTTGAGCCGTGACAGAATGGTGGATTGTTGAGCCATGACAGAATGGTGGATTGTTGAGCCATGACAGAATGGTGGATTGTTGAGCCGTGACAGAACGGTGGATTGTTGAGCCATGACAGAATGGTGGATTGTTGAGCCGTGACAGAATGGTGGATTGTTGAGCCATGACAGAATGGTGGATTGGTGAGCCATGACAGAATGGTGGATTGTTGAGCCAGTAGAATGGTGGATTGTTGAGCCAGTAGAATGGTGGATTGTTGAGATAAACTGAGAAGAATAAGCAGTGATGTGTCACTGCAAAAAAAAAAAAAAAAATCAACTTTCCTGCAGACAAACCTAAACATAGTATCTCCTTAAAATAAAGTAAGTGAAACTCTTGAACACATAATTTAAATTAGACTTAAATATTGATAGAATGGTGGATTGTTTAGCCAGTAGAATGGTGGATTGTTGAGCCAAATGGTTGCAAGAATCGAAATTTGAATAAAAGTACGACAGAATCGTAGATTTTTTTTAGCTCATTGGAGAAAAATGAGCAGTGATGTTTCAGTGAAGAGTTTACATTCCGGCAGACGAGCGTTAAGTTGGTCTCTTCTTAAAACAAGAAGGTAGAAGGATTTCTGAAAATGAACAGAAATAATGTTTCTATACCAGGGCAAGCTTATCTTTTATGTTTACATCCAGGTCCCGCAAGAGAGTTCAGATGAGACCGGGGCAATTTCACATTGTGAGGCTCTCTAATTATTGGATGAGATCAGTGGCTGAGGTGATGCCCCTCTGTGTGGTGAGGCCTGGGGCCGATCAGCCCTGCTGGTTTCCACGCACTCGGCTACCCGTACGGCGTGCTTACATAAAACATTACTTGCGGTTGATGGCCTTCTAATAATTAATCAGCCATTGAGGCATCTAACAATATCGACATGATGTAAATGTGGCGTTGAAGGAGTAAAAGTAAACCCTTTGCGATTTTGTAAATCTTCCATTTGTTACAATTTATCCCACCAAAAACCACATTTTTCTGGAAGATAAACTGTGGAGAAGTCAAGCTTAGCTTTAAGCCTAATTGCTTCTACAAGTCTGTTATACTGTAGAAGTTAAGCTTGGATTTATCTTAACTTCTTCTACTAGCGTGTTATACTGGAGAAGTTAATCCTGGGTGTATCTTAATTACCTCTACTAGTGTGTTATACTGGAGAAGTTAATCTTGGATTTATATTAATTACTGCTACTAGTGTGCTATACTGGAGAAGTTAATCTTGGATTTAGCTTAATTACTTCTACTATTGTCTTATGCCGGAAAAGTTAGGCTTATAGTTAGCTTATTTGCTGCAACCGGTGGTTATACTAGAGACGGTTAGCTTGGATTTAGATTAATTGTATGATGATAGGAAACTCTATACAAAGCGCGATACAACAGTATGCAATCTGATCATCAGAAGTGATCCCCCCGTCGATCAAGTGTTTCGGCCCCTTAATCTCCTTTACACTCTAAGGTGGTCGGGGGGGGGGCGGGCCCACTTAGGTCATGATTCCCAAGTGTCAGCCTATTGTTGTCTAGTGCAGAGAATTGAACCCACTCCACCTTGGTTGCAGTTTTCAAATTCACTCCTATTTTCTGCCAGCTGAAGGCAATTCTGAAAGTAACCCCAATGTTGAAAACAAATTACTGTCCAGAGTCCCATAGTCCGTTGCGGTTGTTCCACAGCCAGCACGATGCCTTTTCCACAGTTTCGCTGAGCCTCTTAATTGCCCTTGTTCTTGAATGTCCCCTCAATCCCAACAGTTTCAGTAGATCATACACTGAGGCAGCCACGAGACCTCTTGCACCCACCTCAACAGATATGACCCGTGCAGTTAACCCGTCGTGTCTCAAGTCCGCGGCCAGATCATTATACTTGGCCAATTTGAACGAATGTTGCTCCTCCAATCTAGATTCAAATGGCACGGTCAGCTCAATCATTATAATCTGGTGCGATGACGAGGAATGCAGCACTATATCTGACCGTCTTCGAGATCTTCTGATATTCTCTGGATATGCCACTAGCCCAGGTAGGTCTACTGCTATCTACCAGTTGTCACGTAGACAGTTATGATCTATAAATTGCCTATTTCCTCTTCTTCTTCATTTCACCCGTATCCTCTATTTTATTATCGCAGTTTACTTTTTCCCGTATTTTTTTTTTTCGCATTCGTTCGTTGCGAAAAAATATATTTCTTTCCCATCATCGTTTTTCTTTCTCGTACTGAAGAGTAACTTGATTATGTAGATGTCAGTCTCTGCCGGTCGAACGATAGCTGTGAATATACGATTCTCGCAAGACAGAACGTCTGCAGTTTTCCCGGTCAGAGCGCTGCCTGACCAGATTTCTGGGCCGGGGGTGTGAGAAGTCGCTCCGTCGGACATGGCAGGCAGACGGATTGTCTACCTTTTGCAGCAACTGCGTGAGTTTTCGTCGGGATAGTCCGGCGAAGTGTGAAATTGCGCTCCGCACTGCAGACGGGGTGTCTGAGATTTGCAACTGACACGCGTACATCTCGGTCAGTATGGGGCAGTTACGACATGCGTTTAGGTGTTAAACGTATCGTTAAAGCCGGAAAGGGGAGAGCATTTCGTTCTACGAAATAAACGTTCACCTCTTTGTCCGTTTGATAGATATAACCAGAATGTTAAACTTTAATTTCATTCTGACTCTTAAATTCGCAGTAGACAGATCGCTATGCTAGATTTAATATCTGTGTTTTGGCGAAGTCTGAGTTTCTTGGGCATTTGCCGAGTTCTAGATTACCATTAGATTACAGTATTCTAGTTCATGGTTTAGTCTGTAGTTCTGCGTGAGGTAAATATTATATATAATAGATCTCTAGTATTTTGTGAAGTGATAAAGTGTTTAATCGCCTATTTCATTTTAAACCAGTTCTGTATGCAGAGTGATTATTTTAATAGTTTGTTATATTCTTTAGTCGACGAGTTACAGTGGAAAGCAAGATAAATTATAAATTTCTAGCTAAACCCATTCGGCTAATAAAAATAATTCCATTTAACTGCTAATACTCAGGCGAGATACATTTTCTAAACTAACTTATAACTGCTAGATGTCTCATGAGTGTTGACGAAATATATTTATATGTATTTCAAATTCATGATGATTGATTTTATAATATAACTTATTTCACGGGAAGGGTTAAATGATAAGTTCTACGCTTGCAGTTTAAAATATAAGTTATATCCTTATACATAGTATGTATAATTATTTTATATGTGCTTTTTCCATTTTATGCAGTGAATACTGGGGTGATTCAAACTTGCCGGCGTTTAGTAGTAAAGAGTCATACTTGTGAGAAAAATAGACATTTCCTATCTTTAACCACGTGGGTTGTTTCAAGTAACACTGGTCTGACAGTGCATGTGCCATCAGAGATAGACAGTAATACCAATCCCACTAACGGTTTTCTAAAGACTAAATGTTTATACTGGGCCTTTGAGCCAGACTTTATTTCTTCACAATAAACTCAAATATACATGCTGCTTGGCGGCGAGAAAAATTACAAGAAATAACATTAATATTTCCGACAAGTATTGAAAGAGTGAATAGTGAACCAAGACTATCTGTTGAAAGAAGTTGTCCTCTGGTCATCTTTCCAAATTAAGGGAACCCTCGTGTTTTTTGACTCTGTGTGCCCGTTTAAACTTGCCTATCCAAACTGATTCAAGTGACATTAACAGTAATCAAAAATTTAACTGGTGAAGTGAACGCTCCCCGAAAAAAAGTGGAATAAACCTGTAATTGTAGAGCTGGGATTCGCTTTATCCAAAGAATACAGATTCACTGTAGAGAAGTGTCCTACGGTTGCGCCAGACGGTGAACAACATCAAGTTTTTTTTAGGTAAGCACGTGTGCCAGGGTACCCTGATGAAAGAACCGAGTGAAAGTGGACTGAGTGAGTTTTTGATAACTATTGATTCCCCCACTTTATAATCTCCTTACGGAAGATTGGCTGCTTGATTAAATTGTTCCTTTTGAAGGACAATATTAGACCCTAATCATATGTATTTATGACTCTTTGGGCCATCATCTGTCTCATAACGGGGCTGTGGGCTAAACCTAGAGTTAATATCATAACGGGGCTATCATCCTTGTAGCATTCTCTTGATATTTTATGACTATTTGTATATGTTTTTGATGTAAATTCTATGTGTTGGGAAGAAATTTAAGATGATAATTAAAATTTCCCTTGGAATTAATCAGCGTGTTGGTCAGCTCGCTCTAGTATATATATATATATATATATATATATATATATATTATATATATATATCTGTGTGTTTAATATATATATATATAGTTATAGATTTTCCACGTCTGTGTGTTTAACTGTCGTCACGTGTATGTGGTGCCCGTGAGTAGATAGAAATATATATAATATATATATCTGTGTTTAGACTGTCTGACGCCTTAAAAGCTGTCGTAGAGGATAGGTGAAAGAGAGAAGATTTCCTCGATTTTTTCAGAGACAGCCTCTATATCACAGTCTATCATCTCACTTGTGGAAATTCTATTTCTTTTTTTTTACTAACTCTCACTGTGTCTATCACCTAATCTAACCTATTCAGAAGGGACCAACCCAAGTCTTAATTCTCCTATCTAAAATCTACGACAAATGGTTGCTCGTTACCGGGAATTGAACCCAAAATCCTGAGACGAGTACGACAAATGTGGTCTCGTCCGAAGGATTTTTGAACTTAGAATAGGAAGACGAGTACGACAAATGTGGACTCATCTATCTGGATTTTGAACTTAAGATTCTTTATTCTGTAATAGAGTAAGAGTTTGATGTCTTGTGAGTTGTTATATCTTTAAATAATTTATCCCCTAGACTAACGATCTGTTTACGGGCGTGCTGACCACACAAACTGATAGTTTTTTTCCACAGCATTTTGAATAATATACATTTGAGTTACAGGTGGATTTTGTCGGAATATATGTTAATTGTTGATTTGTAATACTAAACGCTGGTAAAGTGGTGAGTGTATAACATTCACAGGGTTTTGAAGAAGTAGGCGTTTGAGCAAAAGCTAAGGAGTGCGTTTCGGACTATTTGTCCAGATTAATTGCCTCCCTTACCCCATCTGTCTTCAGGGGTAAAACTTAGAGTGGATTAAAATTAAGGGATTTTTTTTCCCTTACAATTTTTGCAATAATAGTTTTGTTTTCCACTGTGGCAACTTATTTTTCTGTAGTAAATCTTAACTACCATTTATTTGGCGAAGTCGTTTGCATTAGGTGCTTAATTGCCGATAAATAGCAGCGATAGTTGGGCACTACATTTTTTTGGAGGAAGTATCCCAGGTTATAAGTATATCATCTTTTTTTAAATTTTGGTATTTTCTCGTAAGTGGTAGGAACCAGGTTATTCTTTTTCTTACTTCTTTCTCGACTAGTCTCAGCCACTGATTTACTATGGCCGAGAGGGCAAAGCTTAGACAACTCCTCAGGGACGAAGCGAGAGAGGAGGGACTGGAAGGAGAGGAAGCGAAAGCATTTGTCAGAGACGAACTTGAGAGATATGATGCGGAGAGGGAAGCAGCTGAAGCTAAAGAGCAGAAGAAGGTGGACGAGGAAATGGAAATCCGCAGGGAGAGAGAAAGAGAGAAGGAGAGACAGCATGAAAAGGAGAGGGAGGACAGAGAGGAAAGAGAGAAGGAGAGACAGCATGAGGAAAGAGAGAAGGAGAGGGAGAGACAGCATTTGGAAAGAGAAAATGAGCAACGACGACAGCATGAGTTGGCTCTTAAGGCTCTGGAAGTCCAAAGTCTTGGTGCGGCCTCTACCTCCAGCAATGGAGAGTCTTCTCCTCATTCTTCCTTAACTGATCCTTCTAGCACTCAATCTACTGACCTCACTGCGATGTCTTTTACGCTTGAATCTTTCCCTTGTCCTAATGAGAAGATTGACACTTGGCTTGAGAAATTTGAGAAAATTGCAACTCTGTACGGGTTAGAGAGGTCGCGTTGGAATATGAAACTTTCCCAGGCCCTAAAAGGTTCTGCTTATGATGTTTATTCTAAGCTGGAAAGTAGCCAACAAGACGACTACGACTTGTTGAAGAAAGCTTTGCTTGAGCGCTTCGAAATGAATGCGCGAAAGTTTTTGCAACTGTTTCGCAACAGCAGGAAGGAGAGCGCTGAAACTTTTCAGCAGTTCTCATCTCGTTTAAAGGGATACTTGTCAAAGTGCCTTGAGCTTTCACAGCTCCCCTCTACCTATGAAGGTCTTGAGGAATTTGTTCTAACAGAACAAATAAAGAACACTTTGTCTGCGGATAACCGGAGATTTCTTGCCGAGCAGGGTGCAGAAAAGCTTGAAGACATTTTGCAAAAATCTGAGCGATATCACAATGCGCTGGCTGAACTACCGGCCATAAAACGAAAACCGACAGAAGAGCATTTTCGGAAAAATAATCTTGACCAAGCTTCTCAGGCTTCTAATGCTTCTAATCAGAATAACCACAGAGAAACTGGACCTCAAAACCCCCCCTCCTGAAAAGACCAAGTTCTACAAGAACAAGTACCCCAACCACCCCAAACAGTCTGATCAACCCGACCGCCCTACATGGCAGCGCAGCCAGAAAGGACAAGGTGGCAAAGGGAAAACCCCTGAGCACGGGACTAAGGATCAGAACAAGCACACCGAGCCGAAGCGCATCGGATGCTTACAAACAACAGACTCGCAGGAAAGAATTATTGTCAGTGATTCTCAACCTGAGGGAGAGAGACCCTCTACGCGAGGTACGGTTGTTTTAAACGGGACTTCAACATATTGTTTGTTTGACACGGGGCTTTCTTTTGATTGCATTGTTGCCAGGCACCTGGTCAAACCCGGTCAAGAGACAGAAGAAACCGTTAAACTGTGTGGAGTTCTTAGGAGTGATGCACCAACAACGCTTCCCATTGCATTGGTGGAGATCCACTCTGATTTCGTCAGAGGTGTGATCAAAGCGGCTGTTATGGATGATCCCATCTACCCAGTCATACTTGGCGGTAGATACGTGTGTATTGGTAAACCGGAAGAGCCGATTGTGGCAGCAGTAACTACAAGAGGGCAAACCAAAAAGGAACGGGAGCCTGCGCCTAATTTGTTACCCATGGAACTTAAAGAAGCGCAATACAAGGACCCTACTTTGGCACCCTGCTTTAGGAAACTGCCCATGGCTAAGGAACCCAGACAGCACGGGGACATTTTTTCTAAGGATGGCGTACTTTATCGCAGAACAGGCAAGCCTGACATAGGTTACAACCAGCTCCTAGTACCGAAACAGTACAGAAGCCAAATCCTAGAAATGGGGCACTCTCTTCCCTTCAGCGGACATATGGGACAGAACGCCACAAACCAACGGATAACCACTCATTATTGGTGGCCAGGAGTAAATACTGATATTATCAGATATGTCAAATCCTGTGGCCAGTGCCAACGTGTGCCACCCAAGCAACGAGCACCCCCAGTCTCTTTGGATGAAATGCCAATAGTAGGAACACCATTCGAACGGGTTGTGATCGACATTTTAGGACCCTTTGAAAGGACTAAACGAAGGAACAGGTTTATCCTGACCTTAGTCAATACATGCATTTTATGAGCAGAAGCTATACCGCTAACATGCGCAGATGCCAAGCATGTCGCAGAAGCCCTCGTGCAGATTTTCACTCGGTTGGGATTCCCTCAACAAGTGTTGACGGATAACGGATCCCTATACCGAAACCTGTTGATGGATGAGATCGTTAAGATCTTGAGGACCCAACACATCTACACAAAGCCTTATACTCCGGCCGGAAATGGGCTCGTGGAACGTGTTAGTGGAAACCTCAACATGATGTTAAGTAGACTGGAGCAAGTGAAACCTGAAGATTGGGATTGTTGCATTCCGGCAGCTTTATTTGGCTACAGAGAATCTCCTCATACTTCCACAGGATTTCCGCCAGCTACGCTTTTATTTGGCAGACCTATAAAGGGGCCGTTGGAAGCCTTACTTTGGTCGCTGACAGACCAGAAGGCTGATGAGACAGTTGTCTCAGCCAGTAAATACGTATCGGATTTAAAGGAAAGGTTGAAATTAGGATGGGACCTAGCAACGACTAACTTTAAGCGAGCACGCACAAAGCACGCTAACCGATACAGGAAAGTCGCGAAAGAGAGAGAACTGGAAGCAGGAGAGAAAGTTTTGATGTTACTCCCTACCGAGAACAACCAACTGAGGATCGGATGGCAAGGGCCGTTTACCGTCCTGAAAAAGCTTTCTAAGGTTAACTACCAGATCTCTATTGAAGGAAAGGAGAAGGTTTTCCATTTAAATCTCTTAAAGAGATACTTGGAAAAACCAGTGCCAACCTCCGACCATCTCCTGACGATCGCCAAAACTGACGAAGATGACGATAGTGGCAGGGAAACTCCACTGCAATCACAGGAAATCTTTGAAAAATGTCAGAAGCGGAGACGCTCTTTCAAGCGCGCATGGGAGACATTCCAGAGAAAGGAAACTTTGGGAGTAGACTTGAGTAGGAATTGGAGAGAGATGGAGGGGGGAGATGAGAGGGAAGAAGACAGACACCCTGAAGCTACGAATATAGGAAATTTATTTCCATAACGTAGACATGGAGTGCTTCCATATCTTAAATGGGGGACGTTCTGTCACGTAGACAGTTATGATCTATAAATTGCCTATTTCCTCTTCTTCTTCATTTCACCCGTATCCTCTATTTTATTATCGCAGTTTACTTTTTCCCGTATTTTTTTTTTCGCATTCGCTCGTTGCGAAAAATATATTTCTTTCCCATCATCGTTTTTCTTTCTCGTACTGAAGAGTAACTTGATTACGTAGATGTCAGTCTCTGCCGGTCGAACGATAGCTGTGAATATACGATTCTCGCCAGACAGAACGTCTGCAGTTTCCCCGGTCAGAGCGCTGCCTGACCAGATTTCTGGGCCGGGGGTGTGAGAAGTCGCTCCGTCGGACATGGCAGGCAGACGGATTGTCTACCTTTTGCAGCAACTGCGTGAGTTTTCGTCGGGATAGTCCGGCGAAGTGTGAAATTGCGCTCCGCACTGCAGACGGGGTGTCTGAGATTTGCAACTGACACGCGTACATCTCGGTCAGTACGGGGCAGTTACGACATGCGTTTAGGTGTTAAACGTATCGTTAAAGCCGGAAAGGGGAGAGCATTTCGTTCTACGAAATAAACGTTCACCTCTTTGTCCGTTTGATAGATATAACCAGAATGTTAAACTTTAATTTCATTCTGACTCTTAAATTCGCAGTAGACAGATCGCTATGCTAGATTTAATATCTGTGTTTTGGCGAAGTCTGAGTTTCTTGGGCATTTGCCGAGTTCTAGATTACCATTAGATTACAGTATTCTAGTTCATGGTTTAGTCTGTAGTTCTGCGTGAGGTAAATATTATATATAATAGATCTCTAGTATTTTGTGAAGTGATAAAGTGTTTAATCGCCTATTTCATTTTAAACCAGTTCTGTGTGCAGAGTGATTATTTTAATAGTTTGTTATATTCTTTAGTCGACGAGTTACAGTGGAAAGCAAGATAAATTATAAATTTCTAGCTAAACCCATTCGGCTAATAAAAATAATTCCATTTAACTGCTAATACTCAGGCGAGATACATTTTCTAAACTAACTTATAACTGCTAGATGTCTCATGAGTGTTGACGAAATATATTTATATGTATTTCAAATTCATGATGATTGATTTTATAATATAACTTATTTCACGGGAAGGGTTAAATGATAAGTTCTACGCTTGCAGATTAAAATATAAGTTATATCCTTATACATAGTATGTATAATTATTTTATATGTGCTTTTTCCATTTTATGCAGTGAATACTGGGGTGATTCAAACTTGCCGGCGTTTAGTAGTAAAGAGTCATACTTGTGAGAAGAATAGACATTTCCTATCTTTAACCACGTGGGTTGTTTCAAGTAACACTGGTCTGACAGTGCATGTGCCATCAGAGATAGACAGTAATACCAATCCCACTAACGGTTTTCTAAAGACTAAATGTTTATACTGGGCCTTTGAGCCAGACTTTATTTCTTCACAATAAACTCAAATATACATGCTGCTTGGCGGCGAGAAAAATTACAAGAAATAACATTAATATTTCCGACAAGTATTGAAAGAGTGAATAGTGAACCAAGACTATATGTTGAAAGAAGTTGTCCTCTGGTCATCTTTCCAAATTAAGGGAACCCTCGTGTTTTTTGACTCTGTGTGCCCGTTTAAACTTGCCTATCCAAACTGATTCAAGTGACATTAACAGTAATCAAAAATTTAACTGGTGAAGTGAACGCTCCCCGAAAAAAAGTGGAATAAACCTGTAATTGTAGAGCTGGGATTCGCTTTATCCAAAGAATACAGATTCACTGTAGAGAAGTGTCCTACTGTTGCGCCAGACGGTGAACAACATCAAGTTTTTTTAGGTAAGCACGTGTGCCAGGGTACCCTGATGAAAGAACCGAGTGAAAGTGGACTGAGTGAGTTTTTGATAACTATTGATTCCCCCACTTTATAATCTCCTTACGGAAGATTGGCTGCTTGATTAAATTGTTCCTTTTGAAGGACAATATTAGACCCTAATCATATGTATTTATGACTCTTTGGGCCATCATCTGTCTCATAACGGGGCTGTGGGCTAAACCTAGAGTTAATATCATAACGGGGCTATCATCCTTGTAGCATTCTCTTGATATTTTATGACTATTTGTATATGTTTTTGATGTAAATTCTATGTGTTGTGAAGAAATTTTAGATGATAATTAAAATTTCCCTTGGAATTAATCAGCGTGTTGGTCAGCTCGTTCTAGTATATATATATATATATATATATATATATATATATATATATATATATATATATATATATATATATATATATATATATATATATATATATATATATATATATATATATATATATATATATATATATATATATATATAGTTATAGATTTCCCACGTCTGTGTGTTTAACTGTCGTCACGTGTATGTGCGTGCCCGTGAGTAGATAGAAATATATGTAATATATATATCTGTGTTTAGACTGTCTGACGCCTTAATAGCTGTCGTAGAGGATAGGTGAAAGAGAGAAGATTTCCTCGATTTTGTCAGAGACAGCCTCTATTTCACAGTCTATCATCTCACTTGTGGAAATTCTATTTCTTTTTTTTTTACTAACTCTCACTGTGTCTATCACCTAATCTAACCTATTCAGAAGGGACCAACCCAAGTCTTAATTCTCCTATCTAAAATCTACGACACCAGTCATTTGCACAGTCAAGAAGAGACGGTAAACTGCCACTTGATTTACTTCATTTGGGATGTGCTGACTTTCGTGCTCTCAGAAAGTATGTATTTGCAGTGTTCGTTCTGACTTTGCTGTTCACCTTCACCCTTGCAGGTATATTGTAGCAGCCAGCTCATTTAGTACTTTGTTGTGGCGCCATGTGTATCGCCCTTGTCCAAATGACACCTTGCACGCTGAGAGCACATGTTCAAGGGTCTGCCTCTCATGGCACAGGGGGCATTGAGCATCGTCAGACTTCCCTCATCTCACAAGGTTTGCGGACGATGGCAGGAGGTCATACATTGATCTGATAATGAAGCTGAGTCTAAGAGGTGCCGTATGCCATATATCATTCCATGTCAAGGACCTTTGCAAGGCTCATTCCCATGTAGTCCATTGGCCTTGTTGGGCCTACTGCACCACTTTTAGCATCCTCTTATCATTCTCAGCTCCTCGTATCTCCTGAATTACCATATCTTTGCGTTCCCTGTTTGGTGCCTTGGACCACCAGCGGATATCACCATGGCCAAATCCCCGTATATTCGTCTGTGTGTATCTGATTACCTCCCTCAGCTTGAGCGACTCTTGGGCAGCACCAACAGCTTCATCCACTTTCCGCTTCCTTCCAGTTTTTATTGTAATGTATTTCTTCTGATATGGAGATGACAAGAAATCAAGTCCAACATAAAAATCAGAATAATTCATATTTGAATGAAGCAAACCACTTTTTTTGGACATGACATGGGAACAGTAATAGGGAATATATTTTGACAGCATATAAGATTGACACCAGTGTGTTACCGGGGCCCGAACGGGGAGCAAAGAATAGTAACACTGTACCCTACCAGGCATCTAGTAAAAAGCGACTAAGGAGGGATGGGCACGGGGCTGGTTACATCACCCCGTTAAAAAAACTCTTTACCAAAAAACTTCAACAAACATGGACAAGTCAAATACAGAATATAAATCAACTCAACCGCCCAAGACAGAAGAATGTCCTCTGGAAAGGAGGCACATGAAGCAGCCCAGAGAAAGCCGAAAGGAGTCTGGGTTGCCGACTAACCTTTTTTCGTCTAGAAAAATCTCCAAGATTGGCACCTGGAATGTTCGCACTCTATATGAACAAGGGAAAAACTGCACAGGTAGCAGCAGAAATGAAATTACAGGATTGATATCCTGAGTCTCTTCGAGACACGGTGGAAGGGCATAGAGAGAATGAGATTGATCACAGAAGAAATGGTGTTGTCCTCAGGACATGAGGAGGAAAGAGCCCACCACAGTGAAGGGGTGGCTCTAATGCTGTCTAGGGAAGCACAGGAGGCACTAATAGAATGGGAAGCAATGGGACCCCGAATTATAAGAGCAATGTTTAAATCAGCCACAAAGAAAGTAAATATAAACATCATCCAGTGTTATGCACCCACAATTGATAAAGAAGAATTTGAGAAAGAAGAATTTTACACCAGAGTACATAATGCCTTGGACAAAAAGAAAAGAAAGGATATCACAATTTTTATGAGGGACCTAAACGCGAAAATAGGAACAGACAACACCAGTTTTGAAGAAATCATTGGAAAGCATGGATTAAGTATGATGAACAAGAATGGGGAACTATTAGCTAACTTCTGTGCTTCAAATCAACTAGCTATAGGAGGAATCATATTTCCACATAAAAGAATACATGAAACAACATGGATATCATCAGACCACAGAACTAAGAATCAGATTGATCACATCAAGTAAGAAGTTTAGGTCATCACTGCATGATGTAAAAGTATGTAGAGGAGTAGAAGTGGTATAAGACCACCATCTACTGTTGGCTAAAACAAAATTAAAACTCAAGAAATTTACAACAGTTTATAGCTATAGACAACAGCATAAAGTGGGATATCTAAGAAATCAGGAAATAAGAGAAACATTTTCAATCACAGTATCCAACAAATACCAAGTACTCCAACAGCTGGAAGATGAAGCAGATACGGAAGACCACTGGCAACAAGTAACAAATATATGGAACGAGGCATGTGAAGAAGTACTGAGAAAAAGAGAACATCAGCACAAAGTATAAATAACAACAGAAACCATTAGTAAGATAGAAGACAGAACAAACAAGAAAGCAGATTTAAACAGAAGCAAAACCAGACGCTCCAAAGCCAAGGCTCATGAAGTGTACATAGAAGCAAACAACGAAGTAAGAAGAAACATCAAAAGAGACAAGAGGAAGTATATTGAATAGTTGGCAAGGGAAGCAGAGGAAGCTGCAGCCAAAGAAAATATGAGGGACCTGTACAACAACACAAAGAAGCTAACAGGGAAATATAAGCAAGCAAATGGTGTCATAAAAGATAAGAAAGGAAAATTGCTTAGTAATATACAAGAACAAATGAAGAGATGGACAGAACCTTTTGAGGAACTTCTCAATAGACCAGCTCCAACTAATCCCCCATACATCCAGCCAACAGAAGAGGAGCTACAAATCAGCTGTGAACGACCAAGTAGAGAAGAAATAAAGAAAGCCACAAAGCTTCTGAAAGATGGAAAAGCAACTGGTCCAGATGGCATTCCAGCAGAGACCATCAAAACAGATATTGATACATCTACAAAGATATTATACAAACTACTTGGCAAAGTCTGGGAGAGAGAGGAAATACCAGCAGAATGGAAGAAGGGTTATCTGGTCAAGTTGCCTAAGAAGGGGAATTTACAAGAGTGCACAAATTATAGAGGAATAATGTTAATATCAGTGCCAGGAAAAAGTATTGAACATAATCATCCTTGAGAGATTAAAAGAGTCCCTAGACAAGCAACTGAGAGATGAACAAGCAGGTTTTCGACAAAACAGATCCTGTACAGACCAGATAGCCACATTGAGAATAATAGTTGAACAAAGTCTGGAATGGAATTCACCGCTATACATCGGATTTGTGGAGTATAAAAAAGCATTTGACAGTGTAAACAGAGAATCACTTTGGAAATTGATGAGACATTATGGAGTTCCCATGAAGATCATTAACTTAGTAAGGAAGATCTATGAAGACTGACATGCAGAGTTCTTAAAGAAGGACAACTTACAGAAACGTTTAGGATTAGAACGGGAGTAGGACCTAAGACGCGTCAACAGTGAGGAATGCAGTCAGCGACCCATAGCTAGACTGCTCGCGTCAGGGTCAGCGAAACAGAGCTGACCAAGACCCTACTCCACCTCCAAGTGGTGGTCTTGGAAACAGGCTGCATCACTGCAGTCTGGCTGAGTGAGTAGGGATTGAAGAGGGAAGGCTAACCCGGTCCCAAAAAATGCCGTACTGAAGTCGGATGTGTCGGCCGAAAGGCGCAAATATCACAGCTTCGCTGTAAATGGACACAACGCACTCAACGTCCTTTTCACGACGAACGAAGAAGAAGAAGAACGGGAGTGAAGCAGGGATGCCTCTTGTCTCCATTTCTTTTCTTACTAGCAATAAATTGGGTTATCGACATCACACAACAGAAATGGAATCCAGTGGAATCTGACTAAACAGCTTGATGATCTAGATTTTGCAGATGACTTGGCTCTTCTGTCCCATAACCATAATCAGATGCAAGACAAAATGAAAATTCTCGATGAGAGATCACAACAAGTGGGCTTGAAAATATACAGGGAAAAGTATTATGAAAATAAATGCAAGAAATGAGAACAAGGTTAAACTTGAAGAAACACCACTAAAGGATGTAGAATAGTACACATATCTTGGCAGTAATATAGTCAAAGTTGGAGGGACAGACAGTGATATCAAAATACGAATACAAAAAGCAAGAAGAGCTTTCATTGCATTGGGAAACATATGGAGAACAAGAGAAATCAAATCCAACACACAAAAAAAGAATCTTCAACTCAAATGTCAAGTCAGTCGTATTGTATGGCTCTGAGATAATGGAGAACAACAAAAACAACAACCAAAAAGCTACAGACTTTTATAATCCGGTGCTTGCGTAGAATAGAAGGACTGAAATGGTATGATAAAGTCACAAATGTTGAATTGATGATAAGAACCAGACAAGTGCCAGTGGAACAAGAGGTGAGAAGAAGACGCTGGCGATGGATAGGACACACATTGAGGAAACCTGTTGATAGCATTACAAGGCAGTCTTTGTTCTGGAATCCACAGGGAAAGAGAGGCAGAGGTAGACCAAAAAACACACGGAGAAGAGAACTGGATACAGAGGTGAAAATGATGAGGAAAACATGGAAAGAACTTGAGCGGATGACACAGGACAGGAGGACTTGGCATGTGTTTGTTGAAGGGCTATGCTCCTTGGGGAGCTAAAGGGTATTGATTGATTGATTGATTGGTTGATAAAAGATTGAAGGAAAAAAAGAAATAAGAGGACCTCAAAGAGAGAAAATACTGGAAGTTTAACACCGTGGCACGGAAAGTAGCCAGTACTAGAACTGATAAATAGCACCGATGTCTGGAAGTTGTGGAGATACATGATTATATAAGCTGGCATGTTACTTGATAAAGATTACAATTCAATCATAGACACATAGTCTATAGTGCTACATCCTGTTTAACCAGCTGTTTTGAAGTACAGAACCATTGTTTTTTTTCCCATAAAGGCTTCTAGCCAAGTATATTTTTTAACTTGGCTATTGACCCGTCTCATGGGCATAAGAGCAACTTTTCTGTCTATTTGTACGTCGGTCCCTATTGGAACAGCTCTATTAAGAATGCAATTTTCTTAAATGTTCGGCAGAGTAACAGAATATGATTACACCAGTGGTGCACGTGGTCAACCAATCTATCCTTTAACTTGTTCGTTCAACTTGGGAATACTTGAAAAGAAACTGAACTAAGCATGTATCATAGAAACAAGGCATCTATTACCTCAATCAGTGTCTCTCAATTAGTGTTCCGTGGGGCCTTCGGGTTCCGCAGTTCAGCCTCAGGGGTTCCACGAGAAGTCGTAGAATAAATAAATACTTTTTATTTTAAATGTCGCGAACTATTCCGAAAATTGCTCTTATTTAGTGTTGTAATTAATTGTATGTGTCTGTTTGTTTCGTATTGTATCGATACATACCGATATATATATCATACTCATATAATAATTGAAACATTTGTCTGATCAGCGACAATCCTCTTATTTATTTACATTTAAATAGACCAATTTCCGTTTCAAAAATAGTCATCGCAATAATTTAGCAGTAATATAATTGCGTGGTAGGGGTTACTCTGATTGTCAACAGTTATTTGAGGGGTTCCGGCTTGTTGAAAAAGTTGAGAAACACCGATCTACATCAACTCTAAAGTGGTATGACGACCAGTGGACTGCTAGCACGAAAGGATATATTTGGAACGTATCCAACAACCGTGCCGCGAGGTGCCATGGGTTAACGTTGCTGAAATTTGCATTCAGGTATGATTTGATATTAATTTCTCTCGGAACATTTGTTTTTTTCTGTGTCACTGAGTAAATAAGTTCTTCGTTCTCCCGGTCTCTGTTGCTTAATGGGTCACTGCTCGAAACTAGAAGAACAGAGACAAGCAATCGATTGTTCTCATTCTATTCTGTATGATACTCATAATGGAAGCATACCAAATAATGGAAAAAGTACGCTGGTAAAACGAGACTCAATTAAACGTGACAGAAATAGGAGCTCTCTACTGCATAGTTACAAAAATGTTTTCAATTTGCAAGATCATTAAAGGAACTATCCCTCCCCTCCCTCTTTTTCCGCCCTCGATGAGTGTTTCGACATAATCAACTCTTATAGTCTAAAGCAGTGGTTCCCAGACTGTGCGCCCCGGCGCCCTGGTGCGCCGTGGCTGGTTTACAGGGGCGCCGCGAAATATTCCAATATTTTTACTGAAATTACACTTAGCCCACGTGGTTTTAGAATCGGACCATCGACTTTTGGATATCAGTAAAAGATGAATATCCGCTTCTAAGTGGTAAAGCTCAGCGAATCTTAATTCCATTTGTGACGTCATATTTGTGCAAAGCAGGGTTTTCGGCGGTCGCTGTGATAAAAAGCAAGTATCGTGCGAAAATCAACGTGGAACAGGAAATGAGGGTGGCTGTGTCCAGTTTGATTCCAAGATTTGAGAAGATGTGCAGTGAACAACAGGCTCACCTGTCCCACTAATTACGACTCGTATCTATTCAATGATATGATTGCTCCAAATTATTACTTTATTAATACTTTTTATATAAATTGTTTGTGAATTTGAAATACCTGCTTCATTTATTTTTTTAGTTAACCAACCTAACCGCACCAACTGCGCACTGGAACTGTTAGGTAGGCTTATGTTCTGGCTTGGGGCGCCGTGGAAAAATCCTGTTACACTAAGGGCGCCGTGAACCGAAAAAGTTTGGAACCACTGGTCTAAAGCATATGGCCAACCAGGCAACCTTCGAGAGTCATAATACTGCAGGAAATTGTGGAAAGTGCCATTAAAATTTTGTTCCCCAAAAATATAAATAAATAAATAATGTTTAGGCAGGGATTTTTAACGATTAATCGGTTAACATTTTTAAAAGATCCATTAACTGATAAAACAAATTTTTAATAATATTTTTCTTGCTTAAATACATTAGCATTTACTGTGCTAGAGGTTTGTGATAAGGAATTTGGCAAGGGTGGACAAGAATAATAATTTGTTTGGTTATAACTTTTCAGTATTTTCATGATATTTTCAGGACGATGTTGCCTTATAACAAGTAAAATAAATGAAGTCATTAGTGATTTAAAAAAAATTTATTTATGATTTTAAAAAATACTTTATCACATTGTTCGAAATTGATCGATTAAAGAAATTCGATTAATCGATTAAGATTTTTTTAAAATCAACCCTACCCTAGTTTGTATAAATGATTATATGTTAAAATACAATTTAAAAATTCATAATATGACTATCATTGATATCTCACTTTCCTAGAATGCTTTTGTAGCACCTCTTTAGTAAAAGATAAAATAATGTTTTTTGAACATTATTCAGTGACATTTGTAAATAATTTCGGTTGTGGAATGAGAGTCCGTCGCTAGCGGCAAAGTTGCCAGGTTCCGGGATTAAAAAAACTGGTAGCGTCACGTTCCAGCCTACCAGCTGTAAATTCATGCCTGACTGATCTTGAGTTAGAGAGAGAGCGAGCGAGAAAAGGCGAGAGAGAGAGAGATAGATAGCTAGATAGAGACAGAGAGAGAGAGAGAGAGAGAGAGAGAGAGAGAGAGAGAGAGAGAGAGAGAGAGAGAGAGAGAGAGAGAGAGAAAGAGAAAGGAAGGGAAATGGAAACCCCACCTCATAAAGCTGGATCTAGTGTAGTGAAGTCTCTAACACTTCACTCCTCGAAGTCAGTATCTGCTATGGGATTACCTTACCTCTTAATGGAAGTAGCAAGCGGCTTGCGAGCCGCGCTACCCAGTCCTCCCGCCTCCCATGTCTAAAGTAAGAGTGGCTTTATTCCTCTTCTCCGGGTCTGTACTCCCAGGACTTTGTGAGTTCTTGGTTGGTAAGAAGTTGTTCACACAAGTAGTAACTGAACTACTTTTGATTATTCTGCTTAACGTGAATAGAGAAACCTCAGCCAAAGTTCCATACTTGAGTGACATTGAACATAAGTAGTGTACGGTACACTTTCAACCAGGGATCGGCAGCTAGTCGTTCCCGATCTACCGGTGTAATAATCCCAGTGCATGATTTGGTACATCTTAAGGCGACTACGGGAAAGACTTCTTAAACTAGGAACATTTCGGACTAGACCTCTCCCACAGGCAACTGAAATCGCGGTGTTCCTGGGATCAAAGGTACTTTTTCCGCATTCCCAATGAAAACCCACGAGCTGGCTACTAAAATACATTTGTCAACTGCGAGACATAGGAACACGATCTTTTCTTTGTAATTATTATCATCACCCCCTTTAAAATTACACATGCACGCACACGAATATATTTATGGTAGACCTTTAGGGGGCGCAGTGTTTCTAAAGTAGATCCCAAAAGCTCTTGGATTGCCGACCTTTGCGTTAAATGTACGGCTTTTCCATTATCTTGGCACCTGGTCCGCGGCCAGAATGGTTTGTCGACACTTAGCTTAAAGCAGCTGGTTGTATAAAGTTTTAGGTTAAACTGAGTTGGTACCAGTAACATTTATACCAGACCGTAAGATCTTTTAAATTTGGACACATACCCAAATATACACGAAGAACCTTGAAGGAGAATTCCAGTTACAAAAAAAAAAAAAAATCAAAAGCTGACACTAATTCTCAAACTTTACAGCAATAACCGGTTTACTTTATAGATCAACCAGGAACGGGATGGAGTAAAACTGGTTTAAGACCAGAAACAAAATGTAAAACTGGTAAGGCAGTGAGTTTATCGAAGAAAATAAGCACTGACAACTTGGGGAATTTCGAAATAAAATTCTTCGTCAGCCATCCTCTCAAATTCAGTAACACGGCATCTTCCTTGCGACTCTTCTGATTCCACATATAGAAGCACAGTATTTCAAACGTGATCTGAATGCAGTTTATAAAATAGAGGTGAACATACGGATGTTACCAAAAGAGTTAACAACGCAGAAATAACATCGCAGAGTTACTGTCTTTCAACATTGTGTTTATTTATGTCTACAAGATTAGTTTCTTCCTTTGCATTTCTCTCTCACTCTGTCGTTACCTGTTGCTGCAGTTTTCAAAAGGAATGTTTATAATTAAACATAATTTTAAGAATGTGTATGGATCGTTTAACTAAAAATAATTTGACGGGAGCAAACATGGGGAGAGAGAGAGAGAGCGAAAGAGAGAACGAGAGAGAAAGAGAGAGAAAGAGAGCGAGATAGAGAACGAGAGAGAGCAATAGAGAGAGGGAGAGAGAAAGAGAGGGAGAGAGAAAGAGAGGGAGAGAAAGAGAACGAAAGTATGAACGAACGAACAAACGACCTTTATTTTGAAAAGGTTGAGAATTGTGCTCGCAGGCCCGTCTTACATCCTGCTCTTTGTCTGTCATCCTGTATCCTATGTAAGAGAGAGAGAGAGAGAGAGAGAGAGAGAGAGAGAGAGAGAGAGAGAGAGAGAGAGAGAGAGAGAGAGAGAGAGAGAGAGAGAGAGAGAGAGAGAGAGAGAGAGAGAGAGAGAGAGAGAGAGAGAGAGAGAGAGATTCTAATAATTCAAACAAGGCAGGAAAATCGAAGCTCACATTTTGAGAAACAGAACAAGGGTAAACAATAGCAGAACAAATATAGTAATAAAAACCGAACAAACAACACAGTATAATTCCATAAAACAGAAACAGAAGATGACATACCAAGGCTGCTCCAAGAAGGATTTACTAATATTATAAAGTTTGCATTGACAGGAAAAAAAAACCTAAAGAAACAAATGAGAAAAGATGACAGATTCAGCCACAACAGAGAATTGTAGATTAATAACACGCTTAAGGTAAAGTATTCCAGTGCTAGAGAGAGATCAAATAATGACGGACTTCCTTGACACAGACGTACATCAATGATCCCCATCAACGTTTCCTTTGCCCGCCCTATGGAGCAGCGGCGATTTTAGGCATAGGCAACCTAGGCTTTTGGTTAGGGTCTCGCTCTTTTAGGGTCCTCGCGCACAAATATATGCTTGTCGATACAACATGAATTTTTTTTTTTAAATGTCTCGCAAGTTCACGCGTGTCTAGGGCCATGCACAACTTAAAACTGCCACTGCCATGGAGCGTGGAGACGCCTCTGCAATTGGTCCCCAGGAAACCTGCTCCAAAGCATTTATGTGCTCTTGTAGTGGTAGTTTCTGAAGCAATTTGCTTTACATGATAAGGTTGCTAACTCATGTGCAACCTCATGTTAGTTACCTCTTACGACATACCTGAGTTACCTCTTACGACATACCTAAGTTACCTCTTACGACATACCTAAGTTACCTCTTACGACATACCTGTCGTAAATTTATTTTGAGAGAAAGAGTCTTAGAAATAGTAGTCCGGTTTAGAGTGTAGAATGATGGTGAAAAAAGCTCAGTGATAGAAATGTAGAGATTAAATATGATGCTCCACAGAGTGCTGGAGGAGAGTAAAGACAGACTTATTTACGACAAATCGTGTCTCTCAATCTTCTCTTCCACTCTCCTGGTCAAACAATTATTTGCCAGTTTTCCAGACACACATCTGCGCTCACACCGATTTGGTGCTTCAAACACACAGACGACGTGGATACAACTATCTTAAACAAATAGGGGAATTTTTATGGGCTTTGGGTAGTCCAACACCGTAACGATTAAGTTAATGTTGTTTATTAAAGTTAAAAAAGACAATCACTAAAATAATCAATTGTTTACAACAAGAATTATCAAAATTTACAGAAAAATGCAAATAACAAGGTAGGGAGGGGGGTGAAGAAGATTGGTATCGACTAAGCCCGTCCCGCTTATTAGACAAAGAAAAACTCAGTCCAAAGATAGATAGTTATCAGGAACGTAGGTAAGTTAACCTAACAGTAAAGTTAATTACTCTGAAAAGAGGTGTTACAAAATTAGGTATAGGTGGTAGAAAGAAATCCTGTTCTTCCCAATTGTTCTTCCCTTTACTAAGCAAATGAAAAGGAGGGGGTTTTTAACAGAGTTAACAAATTATCAACTATCCCACTTAAAGGAACAATGTAGGGTATACAGAAAAGATATATATTACCAGGTAAGCAAGTTAACAAAATGGTTACACAAAAGAATTAATTTCCTGTCATTCATACACGCGCTAGTAAAGGCCTTCACTCATCTTGCTCTCACTTACCGATTGTGAAAAAATCTTGCACTCCATAGAATAACACAACAGCAGTTACACCTCAAACTAAATGTATGAGTGTTTGTTCAAGTTCTAGCCCCAGATTAGCGGGTAGGCGGTCAGCACATAAAAGGATCCCGTAATCGCTGGAAAATGAATCTGTAGTTGTGTCTCTTTTCTTAATAACAGTTTCTATGGGAGGGCACGGTCTCTGACACCGGGGTGAGGATGGTGTGGTCTATTTGACTATGCCGCTGATAATAAAATTCTTACCCGTGCTGGTACACTTTATCCGTGAGGTATGGTTTAAGTCCAGTGAGAAAACTAGTCACATCACTGTTCAGGAAAATATGAATTCTCTCTCTGTGTCAGTAAACTAACAAAAGCTTGGGCCAGTGTTCTTCTTCCCGTTACGACTTAATTGGCTTGATGGTGGGTTAAATTTGTCTTTGGGTGTGCTTTCTTTGCTATAAGTTAGATAGCGGAATTCCAAACATAGAATCGCCTCAAAGATTAAAAATTTACACAGTCTCAACAAGTTCTGCGTCAGGGGAACTCTACACACTGTTTATGCTTTGCTTTGCTTAGATTGATTTCTTTATTGCTTTCTTAATGCTGGGATCGCACAGGTTACGATCACTCTGTATGAAAGAAAAAAAGACATGTAATATACCGAAAAACAAATAACCTTCTAAAGCACGATGAATTTCCCGTTAAGACTATTTATATACGCTCGCGTATTTAATTATGTATTTAATAAACACTGCGCGAGTTTTCGTCGTTAAAACACACATCTATAAATATATGACTTAACTAAATTTATTAATTATAAATTCCTTCGCGACTTTAAAAGTTAATTTAAGCATTTAACATCTATTATCTTTTGGAAATAATATAGCAGGTATATCATTACATTTACAACTGGAACTATTGAGACGGTTTAATTTAATAGATTTAAATTAACACAAAATCCAGTGAAATAGAATGACTGAACTAGACCACTGATCATTTTACACAATATATATATATAACCGCTTTGCACAGAATAGAATTAACTGCAAATATGTATAAAATCCATGGGATAATCTAGCAAGATTTCAAATATAGCTAGTGCTTCGGTTAAGTTCTGGCCAGCGAGTGATAAAGTGTATTTCTACGAGGTCTGTATATATCTAGAATTAAATGAAAGATGAGTGGGACATGAGAAACTTGACAGCTTTTTAGATCTCAGAAGACTTTTGGGAATCTGACCGCCAGACCAAAGAGAGAAGCCGCCCCTGGCCTCTCGTATCTTCGCTCGCTGCTTGCGTCAGCTTTCCCGTTTGCTCCCACTGCGATCGGTTCCGTGTTTAACACCGAGATGCGAAATCGTTTCAGGGACCACTACTGTCTTTGATAGCATGTCGCCCGTCCTTCCTGAGATCCCCCCAGTGTCTTTCTTCTGACCGCTCTGGTCCATCTTGCGAGCGGTTTAGTGTTCGCGCGGAGATGATAAATACCTGCGAGAAACTAGCTTCTCTGCTCGGGGATCGTCTCAGTGTCTTTAGATCTCATGCCGCCTACTAAATGAGTCCCGGTGGAATCGGTTCGCTCTGGCGAAACCAAAAAGTTACAACAAATGTTCAGGGGTTCTAATGTTATGAAAAGCTAAAGTCCCTTTAGTCATCCATCAAATCAGGGAAATTTCACTTGTCGAACTAGACGTACGTCACAATACCTGAGTTACCTCTTACGACATACCTGAGTTACCTCTTACGACATACCTGAGTTACCTCTTACGACATACCTGAGTTACTACTTACGACATACCTGAGTTACCTCTTACGACATACCTGATTTACCTCTTACGACATACCTGAGTTACCTCTTACGACATACCTGGGTTACCACTTACGACATACCTGAGTTACCTCTTACGACATACCTGAGTTACCTCTTATGACATACCTGAGTTACCTCTTACGACATTCCTGAGTTACCTCTTACGACATACCTGAGTTAGCAGTAGACATGTTCTCTCTTTGTCTCATCAGAGACCCCCAGGAAGTACACAGGGACACGTATAACTCAGTAGAAGTGACAATTTAATACGATCATTTGATTTAGAAAGAAGTGAAAGAAGGCGAGAAAGAGAGAGTGAGAGAGATAGAGAGATAGAGAATGAACGGACGAACAAACGAATGAAAGTACGAACAAAATCTTTATTTCATCAGGGTAAAGACATAGGCATTATTGCCGGCTTTACATTTCGGCCCTGCAATAATACAATTCTCAAAGTGTTCTTTTTAAATTAAAACATTCTTAACTTCAGTAATAAGTTATCAGTTATATCATTGAGAGAGAGAGAGAGAGAGAGAGAGAGAGAGAGAGAGAGAGAGAGAGAGAGAGAGAGAGAGAGAGAGAGAGAGAGAGAGAGAGAGAGAAAGATAAAGAGATAGAAATAGAGAAACACAGGGGTAGAGAGAGATAGAGAGTGAGAGAGATTAACTGAGACTACTGAAATTAAAGCAATCAATTAGTCAATCAATCAATCGCGACGTAAATGCCTTCAACAAACACAGGCCAAGTTCTCCTGTATCATGTCATCAGAACAAGATCTATCCATGTCTTCCACATCTTTTTCATTTCCGTCTTCAGTTCTCTTCTCCACGTGTTTTCAATCTGCCTCTGCTTGTCTTACAGAGGGGATTCCTGAACAGAGCACCGTCTTGTAATGATATCAACAGATTTCCTCAATGTGTGACCAATCCACTCCCAGCGTACTACTAAGATTGCTTGATTAAAGAAAAAAAGATTAATTTTCTGAAGTTTGCCTTTGCCTGTTGCTTGATTACAAAAAATGTTATTAATCAGACAGAGGTGGGAACTTGATCTTCACACTGGAATCTATAGTTCAAAGAGGAACTTAAAAAAAAACACACACACATATTGACATAGAAAAACGCTCATAGTATGATGAAAACATGTGATTGCGTTGACTTGTGTTAACAAGTGTTACAGCCATACCGTGTGTAATTTCATAGTTGTAAATGAGCAAAAAGCTATTCGATATCTAGCTTCTCAACTCGTCATCTGTATTTTCCCCATGACTATTTTCAGGCTAGCAACAACATCGAAGATGTTAACACACAGGAGACAATAATATATGTCACCCAGCTGATGTGGAAATAAGTATTCTAAAGAACATATTGATATACGAGTATGTTACCCGGCAAAAAATGACGGCATTAATTCTCCTGTGGTCATTTATCTGGACGCATTGGTTAAGGAGCTATGGTGCAAAACGTCAAAATTTGTATGGGAGGAGTGGGGGAAAAAATGTCCATTGACTGAAATTAGACTAATTAATTAACAGCTGCTTTATACTAACACCAGATTATAATGATTGAGCTGACCGTGCCATTTGAATCTAGATTGGTCCAGCAGCACTCGTTCAAAGTGGCGAAGTATAATGATCTGGCCACGGACTTGAGACACGATGGTTCACTGCAAGGGTCATGGCTGTTGAGGTGGGTGCAAGAGGTCTCGTGGAGGCCTCAGTGTACGATCTACTGAAACTGTTGGGGTTGAAGGGACAGTCAAGAACAAGGGCACTCAAAAGGCTCAGCGAAACTGCGGAAAAGGCATCGTGCTGGCTGTGGAACAACCGCAACGGGCTATGGAACTCGGGATAGTAATTTGGTTTCAACATAGGGGTTACTTTCACAATTGACCCCAGCTGGTAGAAAATAGGAATTTGAAAGCTGAAACCAAGGTAGAGTGGGTTCAATTCACAGCACAAGACAACAAGAGGCTGACACTTGGGAGTCATGACCCAATTGGCCCCCCCCCCCTCCCTTAGAGTGTAAAGGAGATTAAGGGGCCGAAACACTTGATCGATGCCTCCTGTTGTATCGCTCTGTATAGAGTTTCCTATCACAACATGTTTTGTAAATTTACTGATATTATTAAAAATTTTCATTGGTACGTATTTAAAAAAAAAAAAAAAGAAAAAGAAGAAATTCAAAATAAACTTTGTATTACTTCGTCTCCTAATCATTATTTATGGGAGTATCGACTTGAGCGACTAAATCGACCGAGTTGCTGCATGTGTAACGAACTCCATTATTCATTCATACTCACCTGAATTACAAAGGGGGAAATCTCAAGGAACTGAGTCCAAAATTAAACATTCGCCATTGGTAAGGATAGGAACAAAATACGCTTTGTTTCAAAATTTGCCATGAAAAAGATTGTAACTCTGGTGGGAACAGATGGGAATTAATTTCAGGAAGGGATAACAGTTCTATATATGAGAAATTTGTTTCATGCAAGTTTACAAGGTCTGAAGCGTACAAAGCTATTAACTCTTAGGAGATGGAATGGATTCCGGGTTTGACAGACGGCCCACCCATTCCCCCTTCCCCCACCCACGTTATCTTGTGTGTATTAAAACCCATGTGTGTATTGCACTTTCATTATCGCAAACACTTTTAATTAATTTACGTTTTAGTGGATCATTAAACAATTGTAAATATTTGGTCTTAGCTGCCACTTGACAGTTATATAAGTGCTGTTTGAAAATGTATTTTATTTTTTTGTTTTTGTTTTTGTGCAAAAGTTTAAATTTTCTAAAATTAGGAATCGGACATTTAAGATCTGCTTGGTATGAAAGTCTGAAGTCTGCGTCTGAAAGAGAAGAAACAATCGCAGCAGCTTTCCTGGAAAATGCAGAAACTGCGCATATTGAAATGTCCTTTGAGTGAAAACTATCTTGTCCAACCATTAAAAGAACACGCACACGTTTCGGTAATTTCATGATACATTGATCAGTATGTTAGAAATATTAGCATGCATATTAGCAAATCTAATTTATTTGGATTTCACAGATTTCTTCGCAAGCAACTCGTCAAGCGTTTTTTACCTCAAGTCTATCTAACCAATGAAGGTTGACTGCGCCAAAAACACTATGGCTTTGATGAATGTTTGTAATGCGCGTCAGTACTATCTGGCAATGTGCGCTGAGTACTGTTGTGCACCTATGGCTGAATGGGCCAATAAGTACGGCTGGTGTGATATGGCAAAAGACTTAGATGTCTTTAGAACCACCAAGATTTTGTTTGGAAACCCCGTGACATACGTGGATGCACAGTGGTCTGGTAACATGTTGTCTATTGAGAGGAGTAGGGAAACCTGTTCTCTCCCTCCGTTGACGACAATAGTTCTTGCTTATGCCGAAGCTGTCGGTCCAATGCTTGTCAAATCTTACACAAAAAGCATTCGTAATCCCTTTCCTAACATGTAATTATTTTTAGTGATTGTATTGGCAGTGATATGACTGTAGTTTAGCAAGTTGAGTGCACGTTTTGCTGTTATGGACATGACTGCAAGTAATGGAAGTATATCTATGATACAATCAATGATAGTGTAGTACGTGTTAATTCATCATGGTATCATAGCATGTCAAAATAGGAATCAGTACATTTCTCATTTGTGAAATCAGTTACATTTTCAACAGAGTGCCTATGTACATAAATTTACAAATGTTAATGCCAGTTGAATAAAAAGTCAACTGCAGCGAAAAATGAAACAGAAATAGTCTGACACTGCGAACCTTCGCAGTAATTCAGATTATGAGAAGAAAAATGTATATCACTGATTATTATGCTATTGATTACTCAAAGTATAAACATCTTCATACTTTGAATAATTTTTTTTTTTAAATTTTTTAAAATTTTTTATTTAAAAAAAAAAAAAAAAAGTACGCCCGCTATTAATCGAGACGAAATCTCCGGTCAATTTGTCTAACCTGAGACTGATTTTACTTGAGTATCCCTTTTTTATTATTACACGCTTTTATTTAACTTCCCCTGTATGTCACTTTCATGTCACTTTCATGTCACTTTCAAATCTTGCAATCGATTTTTCAATCACTTCCAGATGAGCAATAGCTCTGAAACTTGGCATAGTTGTGTATTCCCGATGACAATACAATAATCAGTCACTTTATTTAATAATTTAATATTGTAATTATGACATTATGAGTAATTACAGTTTTTCGTAAAGAAATGTAAACATATCAGGGGCCATAATCAAGTTAATTAAAAATTCAAGAGTACGTGGTGTGCTTTATTTTTTTCTATGCGTAAAACAGGGCAGTACTCAAACAAGTGTCTAGCTAAATCAAGGGAAACAATCAAAATTATAAAATTATTAATCAAGGGAAAGTCGAGTTCGATTTCTAGATGGCCTTCAAATTGAAGAAATTGATTGCACCAAATTAACAGGCACAAAGTCATGTAATATTGACGCTCTAAAAGAAAAGGACCGCTTAAGAAATGTTAGACCAGATTTACAATAAGTAAAAATATTGTTTATGTTTTAGTATGTCATAATTTTTCTAACACTAAAAAGAAGAAATTAAAAAAATATAAAAAAATATTTCAAACACACGCTTTTAATGCACTAAAAACCCAAAAATAATTTGTCAAGTTTATAGCTTGCATAAAAAAATGTCAAATTGACAAAAAATTTGCATAATGAGATGACTGTAAAGAGTTCGTGTCATCACACACAAATTTCTAAATTGGTGGTATGTCCTCACTTACGTGGACAACTGGTTATCCTGTTGAAATTCCCCACCGTACTTGTTTGATGCAATGTGTAGAAACACATTTTTACAAATATGAAAAATTCAAATATTATAAGCGAAAAGACCTTGATCGTTATATCACTCAACCCGCGTCAGAAACTCAAATCTGATCTTTTAATCTAACCAGAGAGCGTAAGTCAGTGATAGTCAGAGATACCCAGGTGATGGACCACTATTAGAACATGATGAAAGCCTAGTCCCATCTGCTTCAGATTTGCTATATACATACACCAGAGTAAACAAATAAAATGATGACACAGTTTCATAGAACCCATCGTCCCCTTTCTTTCCTTTTAATACTTTCAAAATACTCACCTCGCCAGGTCCAATAATAGCTCGCTAAGAACCTTAATGTAAGACAAAGCTTGATTGTAATAAGACAAAAAACATCAGTTTTGCATTTACTGAAGATGACAGTTCACATTTATTGCATCTTGATTTCGAGTTTACGCGAGTTGAGCTAAATCTTCTTCTTCTTCGTTCACCCTCAGACGTCAACTTGAATAAGTTCAAAGAAAGCAGTCGTCAGCCTGAGGCTGTTGATATCTCCGTAGATATTCTCCAGGAATGGTACTGGTGATGGCCATATGCGTTTTCTCTGTTCCTCATATGTTGGGCACCTGTGAAGCAGATGTTCGGCAGTCATTTTATCGGTGCCACAGTCACACTCATCAGTAGTTTCTATCTTTAATTTGTTGAATAGATGGTATCTCAATCTACAGTATTATGACCTGTGCGAAGTCTGAAGATTACCACTTGTTCAGTTCCGCTGATCTGGTAATATGGATCATTGTTTTGATGGCCTGGATGCTCTGCTTCCCACTTGTGCCTATATCTGCGCTTGATAAAACATTTGGCCTCCTCATAAGTTATATTTGTGTCAAGTTGAGGAAGCTTTCTTCATGGATGTTGCAGTGAGAAGGGATCCGCTGTATCACGACTCTTTTGTATTGCTGACATAGTCTCTGAAGTGTCACTCTGAGGTCATCCAGTTCTGCATTACTTTGACTTTTCAGCGTTGTAATTACTGACAGCGCATCCGAGAAGATAGCTACTGGTCTCTCTGAGCTTTCTTCTGTCATTAGGATTTCTGCTGCAGTTTTTAAGGCCTCTACCTCTGCTCTGAAGTTACTTGAAAATTTCCCTGTAGCGACTGCTATCTTTTTTTTGTGTGCCATTGCTTAAGCCCAGAAAGACTCCTACACCCCCATCTTCTGTTGCATTAGTTGCTAATCCAGCTGTTTATGCATGGATCCAGGTGTTGTTCGGGTAATGTTTCTATATTTTGTGGTTATGACTCTCCTTTCTGTTTCATTTTGGCTGTTCTTTTTCAGTACCAAGAACGTTTTCTATCATTTCAGGGAAGCACTGTTGTTTCCAAATTGGTAGCTTGTGTGCAGTACATATGAGTGTAGCTGTTGATATTGCATTTATGGGGTCTGCTCTCATCTTTGTTTTGACTGTTTCTACAAGTTGCCTCGCTTCAGCCTTCCCCTTCCACGTCCATTTATTCTCTGGTGCATTGGGTGGTCAATCAGCCTCCTGAGTTTCTCGGCTTGTTGCTGGCATCTGCTATCTCTTCTGTCCTCCATAGTGTTGCTGTCTATTTGGCATATATGTTAAAGACATCAACCTATTTAATTCTTTTGGTGGTCTAAGATAGAGAACTGGTGATTTACATTAGTGACAGGTTTGATTTGTGGTTATCTTCCCCTTGTCTTATGTTGACCTGTGGCGGGGAAGGTCTTGAATTGTTGTCACGTCTTAAGTCACTATTCACATGACCATATAAGGAGCGGCTTTGCCTCTCGCTTGAGGAAACGCCCTGGTCTCTGTGTTAGTTTCGCTCAGGTCTGTGCTTGTTTGCACATGTGCAGGTTTTGGCGCAAAGACCGGGAGACTTCCGTTTTAGCAGTGTACCATGGGCTTTGTGATCGGACAGAGGTCCGAAGATTTTTCCTTGCCATCTTTTCGGGGATTTGGAAGTTCGTTGTATGACTGAGATGTCATCTTTCCTTCCCCTAGTTAATTCTGTATGCCAGGAATGGCAATGTTATGTTTAGTGTTTTATAGGATTCTGAAACAAGGTAATAGAGTCATTTTTGATCTTCTCGTATGCCTAGGTTAGAGAAGTACATTTGATTACCTTAAGGCGACATGTTGAACAGAGCTCACAGCTGATATGTTATTTAGAGCCCCATTATTGGTACTTGATACGGGAACCAAGACCAAGTTGTCTTTTGAACATTAGAAGCCCAGAGAAAGTTATCTACTTGAGTAACCCGCTATGCAAGCGGTAGGATTGGCAGGAATATGTACACGGAAAGATAAAACACTAAGGTTACCTTATATTTGAGGCCCGCTACTTGCGGCCTGATGCTGTCGCCATAGAGGCCCATTGTTACGGCCTTTATTCTTCATGAGAAGAAGTGCCTGGCATGTGATGCCAGGAGGAGTCATAGCTTTTTGTTAGGCCATTGAAACCACCTTTCCCGTGCGGTATATTTGCAAAGGGGTACCTGACGGGTTCTGTCAGGGTACCAGAACTTCAGTATATGAAAGCAGAACGTAGATTGACAAGCCATTATTGTTGGCACCATATATCTGAGCTGATGCAAAGGGTTAACTACCATTACCATCATATAATGTCCATGATTCTTGTGCCATTGACTGTGTCGTCCATACTATCGTACGTCGTAAAATAAATATTGTGAAACGTCAGCAGTATTACCTACCTTCACTGACTTCTGCATGTGGGTGAGTGGGTTCAGTGTGCAGCTGTCCAAGAGCCTAAACGCATTCGTCTACACCCACACTTACCACATCATCCCACATCATATTCCAAGTACTACACGCCTGAAAACATGTATGCTGTTTGTGTGAATGTATTCATTACACCCTGGCAGCGCCTCACGCTGGTGACCTAGATATACACCGCAACATTGGACTGTCCAGGTGATAAAACGACACGCCCACTCTACCAACTTTAACATCACATACAAACAGAATTTTACACATAGGCTGGAGGTGAGTAATCTTTTCCAACTCTTCAATGGGTGTTGACGTCATGCCCCCTGTTATGATTCTCATTGCTTGGTTTTGGGTTCTGTTTATTTTGTCAAAGTTCGACTTAGCTGCCGTTGACCATGCTGCAATGCCATATTCTAAGACTGGTCTCACTCGCCCAGTATATAGCTTCTTTAGTACTCTCTCGTCTGCTCCCCAACCCGTGCCAGCAAGTTTTTTTCATAATTGCCATTCTCTGCCTTGCTCTTGTCCTGTTTCTTTCAATCTGGGTTTTCCTAGGCAAGCGGCGATCAAAGGTAATGCCTAGGTAGTTTGAGTTGTCATCCAGATGTAGATTTTCCCCATTTAGCACCAATTTGGAGCTCTGTGGTTTGTTTGAGAGAGAAAACACTATGTACGATGTTTTCCCTTCATTTATCTTTACTAGCCATGCCTTGGCCCACTCCTCCAATGATGTTTTGGCTTGCTGCATCCGAATGCTTGCCGTAGTGATATTCCTCTGAGATCCACAGAGCTATGTCGTCTGCAAAGGAAGCATTGTGGGTTCTTCTTTGAATATTCTCTGATGTGTCATTTATATATGCAAGGAACAACGTGGGTGCCATTACTCCCCCTTGGGGAACACCCTTCTTCAGTACCATCTTCCTAATGGACTGTCCTTGTAGTTGGACTCTGGCAGCTCTATTCTCAAGATAGTGGCTGATCCATTTGAACATTCTCCCACACACTTCACTTTTTTGCAGTTTGACTTTCAGTCCATCTTTCCACACTTTGTCAAATGCTTTTTCTAAGTCCCCCCAAACCACCAGTATGTGTTTTTTCTCTTGGAAAGCGTCCTCAATTTTCTGACTTATATAAGTGATCTGATCTTCAGTGGATCTGTGTTGAGCTAAATGTAATTAGACTATTTATAAAATAATAACATTATGGAATAACTAGCAATAATCCGTCAAAATTGACAGGTTTTTAATTATAGTGTGTTGTTTCTGTTACATGTATTACAGACGGTACTATCACTACTGTGGTCATTTCATTGCAGGCGACCGTCATAAGATATTTGTAATGAAAATTTTATGGATGTATTAAATATGAAGACAGGGAGTTACCTTCCTAAATGATATGTGGAGCAGAACAGTCAAATACAAGTCATTAGCGAGACTCTTAATTCTGTTTCTTTGCAACCAAAAGTGTTATTACAGTCTTTGAAAGAGATGTCTGCGTACCATGTTCAGTCTCCAGTTTGTTTCTTGGTTTTGTTTTTGATTGAGAGCAGGACTGAGAATTTTAATTAAATTTAAGTACGATTTCACAGTTATTTGCCAAAGATTCCCCGTACTCCCTTGACAAGGTTCTCGGACCCTCGGGAGAGGGGGAAGTAGAGGTGAAAGGGTGCCCCAGTTAGGAAACCACTGTCTGACGTGTTTGTGAAATTGTAGCATTTGTTGTAAGTTCACGTCTTCAACAATGCTAATAACTGTAAAAGTATATCAGTGCCCAAGTTTCTGTGTTATACCTGAGAATGAACAACACCTTTCGTCTTATCAGTTACCGCTGATTCGTGTTTGAATAGTTCCGACGGCAAATGTCAAGATTTCCTTCATCGCGCTCAATATTGATCTTGAAGAAACTATACGTTTCCCGTGTAGTTCTCAGGTGGTATCGGTAAAGAAGAAAGAATAAACCTCGTGCTCACTCAGGCATGTCATACTTATGCGACTAATATTAGGCTGTGAATAGGGGTGATAACCTCATAATGTAAAACGTATTGCCACAGACTGTAAGATCATGTGACTTCTTGGTACAGGTTTGATGCAAGGAGGACCAGCTTGAGTTTTGACTCTATGCTCCACAGGGAATGAAAAGTGAAATAATGATGATGATGATGCTAAACGTATGATGTTGCGGTCGCTCACTTTATCTGCGGTGATATCATGTGCCAGACATTATTTTTTTTAACATCTGTCCTCCTCACATTATTTTTATCCTCGGTGCCTTATCGTTTAAGGGGCTCCAACTACAATGAAAACTGGATTTTACGTACAAAATATCGATTTTTTACTTTTGAGCTTATTTTATTAAATAATCATCGAGGAATCGATTGAGCAAGGTTTTATAACATAAAAAATGCATTTGATGTATCAAAAAGCATATTGTCGGCACTACCCCCATGCTATGATTTTCAAATTTGTGCCGAAAATGCACGATTTCTCTCTAAAACTATCTAACAAAGGAGTCTCAAATTTGGCATGCATGTAGTACACATCTATATCTTTAAAGTAACACATCTGCATTATTGATATTTTGGTAATTTTCTTTCTTATAAATTTTTTAAAAATATTTTTTCACATAAATATAGTTTTTTTTTTTTTAAATCATTAAAAATAGAATTTTAAACTTATCAAAATAATCATGAGTAGTACACATCTATATCTTTAAAGTAACACATCTGCATTTTTGATATTTTGGTAATTTTCTTTTATAAATTTTTAAAAAATATTTAAAAAAATATTTTTTCATACAAATATAGTTTTTTTTTAAAATCATTAAAAATAGAATTTTAAACTTATCAAGATAATCATGAGTAGTACATATCTATATCTTTAAAGTAACACATCTGCATTTTTGATATTTTGGTAATTTTCTTTTATACATTTTTAAAAAATATTTTAAAAAATATTTTTTCATACAAATACAGTTTTTTTTTTTAAATCATTAAAAATATAATTTTAAACTTATCAAAAACAGCATGTGACAAATTGCTTTAATTGTCAGTCACAATATGTGTGTGCATTTTGATAAAGTTTGGTCAATGGTAAACATAAGATTTTTGCTCTTGAAAATTGGTGAAAAACCCAATATGGCGGTTGTTTTTTTTTTTGGGTTACCATGTAGAAGGAAAGAAGAAAAATTAGGCAAGATAAAGGCGAGAGAAGGAGCTGCAAGAAGCTGAAGGATGTGCAGCATATAGTCCTGGAGGATTTTAAACACATTCAGCCCCCCAGAATGGAGCATATTGGACAAGACAAGTCACTCGGTGACTAAAATGCATTTTTCTCAAAACTAACATTTTATTAACAAAAAATGTTATTTTTTACAAACTATCTAATAGATCAGTCTGAAATTTGGCATGCATTTAGTACACATATATACCTTTAAATTGTCACATGCTTTTTTTGATATTTTGGTAATTTGCTTTGATATATTTTTAAAAATATTTTTTTTTCATTTTTTTCATACAAATAAAGTGTAATGTTTAAAAAAAATCATTAAAAATAGAATTTTAAACTTATCAAAAAAAGCATGTGACAAATTGTTTTAATTGTCAGTCACAACATGTGTGTGCAATTTGATAAAGTTTGGTCAATGGGAAACATAAGTTTTTAGCTCTCGAAAAGTGGTGAAATCCAATATGGTGGATGTTTTTTTTTTTGGTTACCATGGTAACCACATGTTTTTTAACAAAATAAACTGTGGAATTTGGTTCATGGACATACACTGTGTCTATTGAGCACATAAAAAGTTTGAAAATGTTATTAGAACAAAAGTTAGTTTTCACTGTAGTTCTTCCCCTTAAGTTTATCCTTGTTTCATGTTTGTTGTTTCCCACTAGGCATTTCTTTCTTTGTTTTTCGTAATTGTTATTGTCTTTAACAAGTTTCATCACATTCACATGTTTCAATTACTTAATGGTGATTTCTTTAAATTCCTTTAATGTATTATCTAGATCGGCGGCAGGTAACCCAGTAGCTTTGGTGATGTACTTTAGAGACACTGAGCTTTATAAAGATTTACCTGGATAAAATCTTGTCGGTTTTCAAGTTTCAGTGTACATGAAATTTGGAGTCCAGCCTTTATGTAACTTTTATCTCTGCCGCACGATCTGTTTCCTGCTATCCCATCAACAGATCGATGGAAATTCAAAGTAAATAAAAAAAGGTACTGAATGTTAACTTAATTACAAGAAACAATTGCTTTTCTGGCTCATGCTGTTCATAATTAAAGTAAAATTTTAAAAACTAGGTCATGAGTTTTGACTGGGAATGCGGAAAAAGTACCATAATACTGGGGAAGGAGAAAGCTGGTTTGAAATTTCTCTGACTTAACAATGTGTCCCACTCCGTCACCTAGTTATCTACCACATCGCTCCACCTTATCTACGGATAAATCTTTACTTATCTTTTGCGGACCGGTTTTCTACTAATAAATAAAAAAATAAATAAATGGTAAAGTTAGTCCCATTACAGATACTGCTGGAGGGGAGTGAAGTGTTAGAGAATGATTAATATTAGGCTCAGCTATTTTTAAAGAGGTGGACTGCTATTCCCTTCCTCGCTGCCCTTTGCCTTCGTTAATTCAAGAGCAGAGTCAGGTAACTATTTACAGATGGGTAAACTGGGGCGCGACATTACCAGGTTTTGATCCCGGAACCAGTTAACTTCGTCTCGAGAGGAAAGAACTCTAACCACTTAGCCAATCAGACGATTAAAAGAACGCAAAATATAATAGTTAATAAAAACAGATAATACATCAATGCCTTTGCCGCAAAAGTACAAGGTTATGGTTGGGAGGGAGTAGGTTGGGTAGGGAAAGAGATGTAAGACTAAGCTTCTCAAATAGAATCTCGCTAAATCTCATGGCTGGTCTCATTGCCGCGAGATGCGCATTCATGGATAGACTTTGCCGGAAGCTAGCTGCATGGAGCTAGAGCAGGTTTTGTAACTGATCAATATTTGATCACAGACGCCACCAATCTATTGTCTGCTCAGTGTGGTGGGTTTTGATGTTAAAGAGAAGTAGTCAGTTTGTGTCTACAGAGTGAGGTCAGCTATGCAAGTCCCTGAGTCTAATAGTTGATGAGGATGTTCTCAGGGTACCTGACTGCTACCACCCTACGATCTCACTCTGCGATTTATTTTGGGTATCTAGTGTTTGGGATGTTATTTATATGGCTTGGTGTCTGGGTTAATGAAAAATGTAGTGATAAATGCGTTAAACAAATACAATTTTAACTCACTAGAATCGAATAAACAAGACTGGTTTTAAAGTTAGGATATATATGTACAATTTTAATTTCCTGTCCCTCAAATTTTTTAGGACAGGAATGTTTAAAACTTAAAAGTGAAAATATGGTTTTATACCAAATTAAATACACATGAAAGACATCCGTCCAATATATCTTAATATGTTAATGTTTATAAACTTTTATTCCCTGTTGAAAAATACTGTTCTATGAAGAGTCAATATTGGGAAAAACTGTTTCTCGCATCATATCACAAACTGTTTCTGAATAGGGTGGAGATTAAACACATTTGAGTTTGCATATAAGCCCGCAAGATTTTTGCTTATCTGTGAATTCTTGTTGACACTGAATGACTTGCTCGAGAAAACTGCACACTGCTTCACTACAGTGTATACTGGAGACTGCTAATACTCTTATGCTTCGATATAGAAACAACCGGTAGGTTGCCTCAAATTCTGCAGCTCCGGCTTCTGACCAACTTGATACTGGGTGATGTAACCCTGAAACAAGAGGAACAAGCCTCCCTAAGTTTCTAGTTAATTATCTCCACCACTACCAATTTAACATCATTAAACATGTATTGTGATCAGATAAAAGAGCTAACCAAATTAGCTGCAGTCTTTAACTTTACTGTGACTGCTTCATAAACAGTGGGTATCTTATTTTCCACATAGTCTCAACGCCCCTGTCCCTATACATCATCTTCATCTTCAGCTGGAATACAATCTTTTCTTTTTCTCCAGAGTTAATATAACAATAGGCCTGCCAGTGACTTTCTGGTCTTACAGTCCAAATAATGTATGATATTATTCAACTCAAATTTATTTTGATTTGCTTCCTAAGTCTGCTTAGACATGCCTGCGCTCCTAGTATGTCGCAATCTTCCACAAAGTCATATGTCGTACACACACAATGTTATGGCGCCCTATCTGGGTTGGCCTCTACATCTAATAATGTATTAAAAAAGGTTATTCATCTTACCGCAATCAATGAAATAATTCACACAATTTGTTAAAGGTTAACAGGCTATCAATGGGTCAACTCTAGATAGCTGCTGCTTCAGACGCAAAGGCAATTTGGTCATTAATTGCTCTGCTTTGAACCTTGCTTGTAGGAGATATTTGTCAAGTGGCACCCTGCGTAGCAGAAGCGTTAGTTTTATTCCCTCTATGTCTATACTAACATTAGCCAATCAGTTTAAACTACGCCGATTTGACTCTTTTTTGAAAATCCCGAACATTTATGTACGTTTATCAATAACTTCGTCAGTCTGATTCTATTATTACTATTTAGACTATGTGTCGCTTTAGGCTGGCAAAACTTCAAAGTTACCTCCTCCTTTCCTCACTAGGAGTGTCTATCAAAATGAGGCAAGCCAATTTGACTTGTTTCCAACCCACGTGACTAGAAAAATGTTACTTTTAAATTGAGCTGGGATATCAGTGTGTCCGTCTACCTGTTGTCAATTTTTGTTTTATGCGATAACTCAGTCACTTTTGAAGCGATTTAAAAAATGAAAAGTGATTATTAATCAGGCTAATGTCCTTTATCTAGCCAGTATATTTTCATCTACGTCTTTATCTAAGTTTTCATCTTGGTACTTTTCTCTTTATTTATTCTGAACAAAATACTTTTACTCTAAGTCTAGATACGTTTTCATAGGAAATAGGATAGTATTGAATAAACAACATTATCGTTTTTAATTCCATTCTGTCCTTTCCTTTTTATTCATCCTTCTATAGAATGCAATATATTATCTACGTTTTCTGTCTTTCTTTAGACCATGTCGCTCCTCTGCACTCATGTGTTCGTTAGTTTCAGTTTGAAAATACCCAAGTGGGTTTAGACTTTTTCCATGCTAACCCCCCTCTTCTCTCTATTACCCGTCTTTTTTTTGAAGACGAAACACGTGTTGGCCGACTGCCAAAACGGTTTTATGTTATATTTAAAAATTTAGGACGGAGTAACGAAAAAGCCTTTGGTAATAAGGATGGGTACCTTCGCGTGGCGTTAATAGTTTCAAATCGCAAGCCGCTCGCTGGCGTTTTTTGAAAATGCGACGTCTAACGACAACTGTCGCATGTTGTAACTAATAATAGATTCTTAGAATACGTTTTCTGTTATTGACAACGGTTTCTAGGGCAGGAGTTGGAAAGGCCTGGTATCGGGCTGAGGGCGCACCATGGACTGTAATGGTAAGCGGCCAGAACAATCCAGAAAGCAATGGCAAACTACTGGATGTACAATGCCAAGAAATCCATAATGGCTAATCTGAATCATGAGAAACGTAAGAGATGACCAAGAACACACAGAGTTTGACTCATTTAACATTGGCGGGTACCAGATCCCAGAAATCAGATATGCTGACGACACAGTCCTCCTATCTACCAACCCAGAAGGACTTGAACAATTAATTCTGTCCACCAAAAAACACAGCCAGCGAGGCCCAGAATCTATACCTGAACACCAAGAAGACCAAAATATTGACAACAGACAAAGTAAAGACCAAACCAGAAATTGAAATTGATAACGAAGAACTAGAAAGTGTTAATGAATTCGAATACTTAGGATCAATCATCAACAGCTCTGGCGACTGTGCAGTAGAAATTAAAAGAAGACTTGCAATTGCTTCACATAAACTAATACAGATGTAAAACCTATGGCAAGGGACAAGCAAAGAAACAAAGTTACAACTGATCAGAGCATGTATATTCCCAGTAGCAACATACGGCTGCGAGACTTGGACACTCAATAAAACAGTTGCAAAAAAGATTACATCATTCGAAATGAAATGCTACAGAAGGATGTTGAGAATACCCTGGACAGAAAAAAAGACCAACAGAGAAGTACTGCATTCACTAAACATACAGGAACATTGGCTTTTAAATACCATCGCAGTAAGGAAGCTGAAATTTTTCGGTCATATAAAAAGACATAATAGTCTGGAAAAAATAGTGATGGAAGGCATGGTCCCTGGAAAAAGGGGAAGGGGTCGACCTAGACGACGGTGGACCCAAGACATCACAGAGAGTCTGAACTTGACTTTGGCTGATGCAGGTCGACTTGCCCAGAATCGTGATGCGTTCAGAGCAGCTGTAATGGAGACAACGTTCTGGAAAGAATAAGTCACATGGTGATGAGAATACGTTAGTTAAAAAAAATTCAAGTAGTGTCCAATATTTTGCATTAGATTTTATCGCCCTTGACAATTTTCAAATTTTTATAGTAGCGGGTTATAAACGGCAACTTTACGTCACTAGAATTGGACTTTTGAGAAATATGAGCAGGGTAGGGAAATGGTGGCGGGATGTGTAGAGAATCTATTTTGGCGTATTGGAACAAAATTCAAATACAGTATTATCATTATAATTTGAGCTGGAGGGTTAAAACGGTGCATTTTACCACACTCAGTAAAATGTAAGTATGTGAATATGTGCAGGTAAGTGTATTGCTGAATGAAACTGTGGTGTGTGTGAGTGTGTGTGTGTGTATGTGTGTGTGTAATATTGTATGCCTGAACAAGAATGTTAACTTCTTCTTCTTCTTCTTCTTCTTCGTACACTCTCAGACGTCCACTTGAATGTTCTCAAAGAAAGCAGTAGTCAGTTTGAGGCTATTTGAATCCACATAAAGCTTTTCCACGAACGGAGCTGGCGTCGGCCATATGCACTTTCTCTGTACCACATATAAGGGGCAACTTTGAAGCAGATGTTCAGCAGTCATTTTATCAGTGCCACAGTTACACTGATCGGTTAACGAAACACTGAAAGCTCTCGCGCGTGTGTGTTTGTGTGTTTCCTTGTGAAATATTGTGCCCCGAAGAATGGTTTCAAAGTAAAAGAGACTGTATAACCAACCGACTAACATCATCATCATCATCATCATCATCATCCCTTTTCTTTGCGTTCCTTACGGAGCAGGGATCCACCACTGTAGGTAGTCTCCTTGCAGGAAGACTGCACCAAGCGGTCACATGCTCTTGCAGCGGTCGGTTTTTTTGGCAATTTGTTTTACATGAAGAGACTGGCAAATCCATGCACAACCTCACATAGTCGCCATGTACGACATGCCTTAGAGTGCATTAGTCGCCATGTACGACATGCCTTAGAGTGCATTAGTTGCCATGTACGACATGCATTAGAGTGCATTAGTCTATACTTTCTTTGTCTCTTCACAGACCCCCGGGAACTACATGTGACCACAGAGTAAACTAGGACATATAAAATTGGATGAGACAGTGAGAGTGTGACTAGAAGGATTTTATTGATTACTTACAAGTTTGGGTATTGTTGATTAAATGAGTGAATTATGCAATGACTGCGCAAAACACAGGCTTATGTGAATTGAGCAATGATTAATTTATAGGAGAAGACAACCTACCATGATACATATGGAAAACCAAGAGTGACCCAGACCTGCAGGACGACCCAGAGTTCACTGGGAAGACAATATCAGACAATCTCTGAAGGACTGAGAGATGGACTGGAAACAGACCAGAAGGATAGAATTCATGGCTTTCTCTCGCTCGCTGTCCACCTTTCCCTATCTCTCTCTGGCTAACTTCTACACGCAAAGGTAAAAGAGGAACGACTAAGAAAGTGTCACGGATTGCCTCCCCTGCTTTGCAGTAGTGGTCCAACAGTGATCAAAACTCAAGAGTATCTAATATTGGCGTCCAAGGTATCTACCTGCGCGCAAGATTACTCTTGGCAGAGATGTAGATAGAAGATTAATGCCACTTCTACATTAAGGGAGCTTTCACAAGATATTCCCAGAAGTCAAGAACAAAAGCTGCTTAGAGCTGAACAATTTGTTAACTTATTATATCTGGTCCGGTGCCTTTTGTGAAGGATTTAAGCAATGGTTTAGCCCGTTCAAGCCCCCAGTTGGTGTAATCCAACGAAATCCTCTTGTAAGGTGTCGTGAAATATTCTAATCCCCATATATAAATTAAAACGTAAATGTAAAGCCTAACAAATAACTTCAATAAAAGGAAAGAAGAATGGTAAAGAACAGTGCTGTCACAATGACTGTACTCGAAATCCCCTTGTTTTCTACTTCGTCTGCAAATTGTAACGTTTCACGTTGATAGTAAAGGCCTACTGCATCATTACACGCTTGCTTCAATAAAACGTGTACTGCCTTTCTAAGAAAAACCTTGAGATACGCAAGCTGATTAATGACCTAAATTAATACTAGCATTAATTACACTACGTTACCATAAACGAACGGACAGATGGACTTAGGATAGAAAGAAGGGAGGGCTGATCGGAGGAACGCAGGCAATACTACCACAGTCGCGCGATACACAATTTCTGCCATCACGCGTGTAAGGCCACATGCACTAGCTTTTTTCAAATCGACAGTGATAAAAAACACTACCCATACCAGAGTTAGTTTTTAAAATCCTGAAAAACGCTTATTAGGAAATATGACATTATACTGGTTTACGTTTGAAAACATTACAGTACCCAGACACCACATCGTTTTCGAAGTAAACAGGAGGTAGAAGAAAGTGCATATTTTGAACGCAGCCACTTAGCTCCTTTAAATTTGTATATTTGGGTTCCTTAGGACTTGCTGACAAAAAATATGTTAAACGTTACGCAAATAGTCTAGGAATTACCAAATTATAGCCAAAAGAAATAGTGAGGGATGTCAGACAACACCCAAATCAGAATCGCTCAGTGGCAGATTTTCACCCCACCATTGTACGGGAAATAGGCTGACATGTTACCTCCTATTTGATTGGCGGAAAATAAATGTAAGGCTAAACACGATTAGTCGGACTATAAATACTACTTCTTTGTTGTTAGGGGAAACGTGAGTAGGAGTACTTTTTTGAAAAGCTGTGTAAACATGGCATGATTGGTTAGACCTGCCAATATAGTCAATTAAAGGCGTCAGGTCAACACCACATTTGCAAATAAACTTACTACAGAATCAGTGCGTTGAGCACCAGTGCATATTTTGCTAAATAAAAGCCTGGGACATCGGCAGATCGAAATTGTGCTATATTTATTGCCGGTCAACGTAATTCTGTGTTATTTCCATGAATTGTGGGACTGTGGTCCTAAAGCTATTGAGCAGTACCTGGTCAGAGCTTTGCTGAATCCAGAGGCGGACAGCATACTCCTTGGTCCATATAGCAAACAGTGAGGTGTCTCCAGAACACAGGGGAGCAATCGAGCAGAGGAGTCTTTTCCTGCCGCCATCACGAAAGTTAAGCCTATGTGGCCAGCGGAGCTCAACATTATGTAACCCCATCTTAAACTGACATTGTATAAAAATAAGAGGGGAAATTAATTGTTTTAATGAACGGAACTGAGAACATCTCCAATACTAGTTCCAACAGAAATAAACACTTGAAGTCATGATGACAAATACCAACATAGCTTGAAAAAACAACACCAGTATTACCTCATATTACCACTACACAACTGACACACATAGGATAAGATTAATAAAATATGTCACTACAAGATTCATATTGATAAATTCTGTACATATAACTTGTAATTAAAATTGATTGTGATTCCTGGTTCACTTTGTATTTGAATCAGGACACATATATATTAATGAAAAGTACTTAATACATATTGATATTTGAAAATTTACCAGTGACTCATTCAAGATCGTCTTATAGAATGTTACATGTGTGTGAGTGTCACAGTGTTGTCACGTGTGGTGGAATAAATTAAATTGTTTATCTGTCTGTTGTTGTTGTGACTTACACTTCATCATATACATACCCTAGACATTCAACGTAGTCATCACTATATTCCAGAATAATTCTGACTGAGGTATAAATATGTGGTAGCAAGTAAGGTCATCTATAATACACTACCCTTATTAGATATAGATACCTTCACAGCTGATCTCAGTCAGTACACTAAGTCCCCTATAAATATTTATAATATCCCACTTTACCACATATATTGGGGTCTCGCTCTCGGGATTTTGAATCTTTCCCTATTAAAAATATTGGGGTTAATTCACTTCAGGGAATAATAGAAATAAAAAAAGTATCCTTGGGTGAAAATAAATAAGGTTGAGCTCTCAGTGCCTGTAGTGTCCTTAGATAAATATTGATAGATTGAATTGTTACATTTGCATGATAGACAATGGCCGACTTGGCAAAATTTCGATCTGCTGCTGTACAGACTGCGAAAGAGTTAGGAATGGACGGGCAAATTATGATTGCTTATGTCACTGCTGAATGTGACAAATATATTGAACGGGAAGAAAGAAGATTAGAAAAAGAGGCCGAAAGAAAGTTAGAGGCTGAAAAAGAAATTAAGAGGTTGCAGATTGAGGCTGAGGCTAAGAGGTTGCAGATTGAGGCTGACAAAGAGGCTAAGGCATTGGAAGCCGAGGAAAGAAGACAGGCTGCAGAAAGAGAAGAGAAGAAATTAGCTGCAGAAAGAGAAGAGAAGAAATTAGCTGCAGAAAGGGAAGACAGGAGATTAGCTGCAGAAAGGGAAGCAGAAGATAAAAGATTACAAAGGGAACATGAGTTACGACTAAGGGAGTTTGAGTTTCAAGGCCATGCTCCTGAAAATGGTGCCAGTCCCTTTACCTCTGATGCAACTGCTAGCCAGGGAGCCTCAACCTCAGCTATGAATTTTCATTTAGATCATTTCGTTGAGAAAGACGATGATATTGAGAGCTATCTAAATAGATATGAACTATTAGCTACCACATATGGGTTAGAGAGAGAAAGGTGGAGCTTAAAGTTATCTCAAGGACTTCGTGGGGCAGCTTATGAAGTTTTTGCTAAAATGAGCAGAGGTGATCAGGAAAATTATGACATGCTAAAGCAGGCTCTTTTGTTAAGATATGAAAAGAACGCAGAATTTTATAGGAAAAAATTTAGGAATGCTAAACTACTGTCAGGTGAAACCTATCACCAGTTCTCTGCACGAATAGAGACATACTTGGAGAAATGGACTTCCCTGGGGAAAACCCAAGATCTTAAGGAAATGATCCTTATAGAACAATTAAGAGAGTCCATGGCTCCAGACCTGAGAAAGTTTCTCATGGAACAAGGTGCAGAGAGGCTGGGTGAGTTGCTAAATGTTGCTGAAAGGTATCAAGCAGCTCAAGCAGAGGTAACAGGTAATAAAAAGAAACAGGTGGATAATTTTAGGGCACCACAGAACTTTAATAAATTTGATCCTAGGGATCAAAACAAAGGTAAGCACCAGTTTGATAGGCCACGGTATGACAATAAAAATAAAACCCCACAATTCGATGAAAGGAAATATGATGAAAGAAAATCTTTTAACCAAGGGAAAAGGTGGTGTAAAAATTGTCAGATGGACAATCATGACACTGACCGTTGCAGAAGGAAACCTGTGTATATGGCCACCCTTCACGTCAGGTCGACCTCAAGACAGGAGGAGGATATTATGTTGGATACCACTCCAGAAGAGATGAGGAAGGCACAGGCTGGGGATAAGACCCTCAAGCCTTGTTTCAGGAAATTGTCAACTTGTCATACAACTCCAGGCAAGGGAGATTTTTACATGAAAAACAAGTTGATGTATAGGAAGACTGGAGCTAGATCCAAAGGTCAGGGACAGCTGGTACTTCCTAAAAGATATAGGACAGAATTAATAAGGAGCCTACATGTGAAACCAGATGGGGACCATGAGAAAATAGGTACCATCATCCAAAAGGTGGCTCACAATTATTATTGGCCCAAAGCAAGATGGGACATTGAGAATTTTGTAGAAAGGTGTAGCATAGCACATGAGGGAACACCCACAAGTGGGAACATTGATCAGGACCTGGACACGCCAAGGGGCAAAATTAGGCCTGAAAATACAAAGAGATATAAATTTGATAAAGTGGACCAAAGGGAATGGGAAGCCCCTTTTCACGGACAAGCTTCAATTAACTGTTTTACAATGGCCACTATGCGGAGAGTGCAAAAAGATGTCTTACCCCAGGATAAGCCGAAAATCCCTCAATCGGACTTAAACAAACTGGAGGAAGAAGATGTAGAGAGGAAATCTCTCATCAAGAATTTTAAGTGGGGAGAAAGCCCCAAGAGGAAAATTGGTAGCGGTCGTTTTGTGCATGATAATGCTGGGAAGAAAAATCATCACTATAGCGCTTCCAGTGGAAGAGACCATATCGGTGCATGGACAAATAGGTCCACAAAATTAAAGGTCCATATGTAACGCTGTTAAGAACGTGGACTGACGAAAAGGCAGAGGAAAATATTACATCCTCATACCAATATGTGAATGAGCTGACCACTCGTTTAAAAACTGGCTGAAAACTTGCCAATGAAAATTTGAAACAAGCCAGGAAGAAACATGCTGCCTATTATAACAGGAAAGCTAAAGACAGAGATTTGGCTGTGGGAGTGAAGGTACTGCTTCTTCTACCTGGTAGTCAGAATAAGTTACAAATTGGATGGCAAGGTCCATATACAGTTCTAGAGAAGGTGTCTAGAACAAATTATAAGATAGATAAGAAGGGGAAAGAAAAAAATCTATCATGTGAATCTCCTGAAGAAATATTTGGAAAGAGAACATCAGGAAGAGACACACTTGTTGACCTTGTCTATCGCCATGGAGATGAAAAAGGAACCACTTTCATCATTTGAATATCCATTACACCCCTGTGAGACAGCGGCACAGGTGAAAATCAGTACACATTTAACGAAAACTCAGAAAGAGAGAGTGCAACAGGTTCTAGATAATCATACAGAGGTGTTAACAGACCGACCAGGGCATACAAACTTATTGGAATAAGATATGAAACTGATAGACCCCACACCTGTCTGTATGAAACCATATTCGATTCCTTTTGCTAAGGAGAAAGCTTTGAAGGAAGAGATAGACTATTTGTTGAAGGAAGGAATTATTTCACACAGTGAATCTTCGTATAGTTCCGGTGTTGTACTCTTAAGGAAGCCCTCTGGAGAACATAGACTCTGTATAGATTACAGGAGACTGAATGCTATTACAGAAGGACAGGTGGATCCATTGCCGGATACAAATCAGTTGTTTGCCAGACTAAATAAAGCTAAATATTTCTCAAGGGTGGATCTGAGTAAAGGATACTATCAGATTCCAGTAAAACCTGAGATCAGACAAAATTGTTGGATGTAAACAATTCGGAGGAACGTAATGAATCCCTGAGTTGCCTCTTTGATTGAGGATATTCCGAATGTTTCATACAGGCTAATAAGAAGATTATGGGATCCACTACGATCTCCTCATAACGTACATTTTGAGGAAAATCTAATGTTCTCTGGACATGTCATTGCGCAGACTCAGAGAAGAGAAATGGTGAATACGGGTTGTGAAGCAGCATTAAGACAAGCAGTCACATTTGCGGCTATTCAGTAACATAACCGAAAAATATGATTGGTTGTAGAGGTCTGAGGCAGATTTCATGAGTAGTGCCTACTCTGAATGGACCCAACTACATAAAACCATGATAGCACAACAGCAGAGTAAAGTCAGGTTGACTTACATTTATCTATGTGTATATAGAATAAAGGACTGACATAAGATGTCTGTTTTAAGAGGGGAGATGTCGTGAAATATTCTAATCCCCATATATAAATTAAAACGTAAATGTAAAGCCTAACAAATAACTTCAATAAAAGGAAAGAAGAATGGTAAAGAACAGTGCTGTCACAATGACTGTACTCGAAATCCCCTTGTTTTCTACTTCGTCTGCAAATTGTAACGTTTCACGTTGATAGTAAAGGCCTACTGCATCATTACACGCTTGCTTCAATAAAACGTGTACTGCCTTTCTAAGAAAAACCTTGAGATACGCAAGCTGATTAATGACCTAAATTAATACTAGCATTAATTACACTACGTTACCATAAACGAACGGACAGATGGACTTAGGATAGAAAGAAGGGAGGGCTGATCGGAGGAACGCAGGCAATACTACCACAGTCGCGCGATACACAATTTCTGCCATCACGCGTGTAAGGCCACATGCACTAGCTTTTTTCAAATCGACAGTGATAAAAAACACTACCCATACCAGAGTTAGTTTTTAAAATCCTGAAAAACGCTTATTAGGAAATATGACATTATACTGGTTTACGTTTGAAAACATTACAGTACCCAGACACCACATCGTTTTCGAAGTAAACAGGAGGTAGAAGAAAGTGCATATTTTGAACGCAGCCACTTAGCTCCTTTAAATTTGTATATTTGGGTTCCTTAGGACTTGCTGACAAAAAATATGTTAAACGTTACGCAAATAGTCTAGGAATTACCAAATTATAGCCAAAAGAAATAGTGAGGGATGTCAGACAACACCCAAATCAGAATCGCTCAGTGGCAGATTTTCACCCCACCATTGTACGGGAAATAGGCTGACATGTTACCTCCTATTTGATTGGCGGAAAATAAATGAAAGGCTAAACACGATTAGTCGGACTATAAATACTACTTCTTTGTTGTTAGGGGAAACGTGAGTAGGAGTACTTTTTTGAAAAGCTGTGTAAACATGGCATGATTGGTTAGACCTGCCAATATAGTCAATTAGAGGCGTCAGGTCAACACCACATTTGCAAATAAACTTACTACAGAATCAGTGCGTTGAGCACCAGTGCATATTTTGCTAAATAAAAGCCTGGGACATCGGCAGATCGAAATTGTGCTATATTTATTGCCGGTCAACGTAATTCTGTGTTATTTCCATGAATTGTGGGACTGTGGTCCTAAAGCTATTGAGCAGTACCAGGTCAGAGCTTTGCTGAATCCAGAGGCGGACAGCATACTCCTTGGTCCATATAGCAAACAGTGAGGTGTCTCCAGAACACAGGGGAGCAATCGAGCAGAGGAGTCTTTTCCTGCCGCCATCACGAAAGTTAAGCCTATGTGGCCAGCGGAGCTCAACATTATGTAACCCCATCTTAAACTGACATTGTATAAAAATAAGAGGGGAAATTAATTGTTTTAATGAACGGAACTGAGAACACCTCCAATACTAGTTCCAACAGAAATAAACACTTGAAGTCATGATGACAAATACCAACATAGCTTGAAAAAACAACACCAGTATTACCTCATATTACCACTACACAACTGACACACATAGGATAAGATTAATAAAATATGTCACTACAAGATTCATATTGATAAATTCTGTACATATAACTTGTAATTAAAATTGATTGTGATTCCTGGTTCACTTTGTATTTGAATCAGGACACATATATATTAATGAAAAGTACTTAATACATATTGATATTTGAAAATTTACCAGTGACTCATTCAAGATCGTCTTATAGAATGTTACATGTGTGTGAGTGTCACAGTGTTGTCACGTGTGGTGGAATAAATTAAATTGTTTATCTGTCTGTTGTTGTTGTGACTTACACTTCATCATATACATACCCTAGACATTCAACGTAGTCATCACTATATTCCAGAATAATTCTGACTGAGGTATAAATATGTGGTAGCAAGTAAGGTCATCTATAATACACTACCCTTATTAGATATAGATACCTTCACAGCTGATCTCAGTCAGTACACTAAGTCCCCTATAAATATTTATAATATCCCACTTTACCACATAAGGTATAGCTCTGTTTAGTGTAAATATATGTCTAAGTATTTATATATAGATTAACTATTCTGGCTCGTACGTTTGCTTTCATACATATAACTGAATCAACTATTATTGTTTTGTTTTAAAACAAAAGGTAACACATTTAATAGTGAAATAGTCTTTAACAGGTTAAAATAAATATGGAAAGATTATTGGAATTTGGATAGTTATAAATTTCTCGTCATCGAGACGTAGATGGAAATTTAACTTTATACTTAAAGTTTAACTCGAATTGTCCCTTTTTTGCTGGTGCCTTTTAGTTAGCAAATAGCTTGTATGAGTGGGTCCTGCAGCTGTGGTTCATCAATTTTGTGATGACGAAAGCCTTCTCCACATCCTCTTCCACTGTCAGTGGTTAGGATGGATGCTTTTCTCTCACACTAGCTGCGTTAGTACCACGAATCGTCTGATGGCTTGTAACCACGAACTCATATCCTTTCGGGTGTTAATTAGAAAATTGCGTCTGGAGTGCATGAATAATGATTTGCCTGAATTACAATCGTAAGAGATACATAATTTTCACAAGATAATATGTTACACCTTAGGCACATGTGATGTAATCATCACTCATCACTGCTACAGTCGGAGTCTGGGGTCGCTATGCTGTCGAGTTTCTCGCACCACTAGTCACAAAAAATCACCATCTTTTGCTGTAGTGGTTCATGAATATACTATTTTTATATGTTGAGGTTACCAGCCTCCTATATAACCACTAGCAAGAAAACATGTTAAATTCACGTTTGTAATAGAGATGTTTACATTTACCCCAAATAATGGGTATACACAATCTCCTGCACAGATTAGAATGAACATACAGCACTTTAGGTTAGTTGCTGTTCGAATCACATTGGTCTGAGAAATTAATTCCTCTGATGGCGGGTGTCTATGCGAAATCACTTGCTGGGAAAACTTGAGTTAAATTCCTCTTACGATTGTGTCTGGGAAATTAGAGTTAATTCTTCTGACGACGAGTGTCTCCGCGAAATCACTTCCTGTGAAAACTTGAGTTAAAGTCCTCTTATGACTGTTGATTATGATTCCTAGGTTTCTAGACTTGTTATATTAAAGTCCTGGTCCCTTAAGTTTTCAGTTTTGTATTTAAATGTGCGGGTTTACTCATAAGTTTTCAGAGTTGCCCAAATACGTTGAACTGTCACCTATAAGTATGGAATACTAAGTCCACTATCTCACTGGCTTCATGGGAGTTGTTCGCTGTACAATGCGATCTCTCTGTGTGTTCTGTGTCTTGGATTCCACTACATTATATTGTACAGTTTGCAGTTCAAATCCAGCTGGGGTTTCCGCTGAATGTTCCAATGTAGATTCTGGCGAACCAATCGCTCTCTAGCACTTAGAGGAGTCGGGTTGTTTATCATTACTCATCCCACGCGTATTTGAAAAATATTAAATTTAATATACAGGCGTGGCCTCTTACAACAGTGATGTCATATCGTTACATAAGACTTCTGGCCACACCTCTGTATATCACAATATTGTGACCGTGAGTTACTGACGTAAAGTCTTCCGCCCATATGTCTACCCCGACAGATTATCTCACTATCGCCTTTATCTGCGTTCCTCCGCCAGACAGATGTCTGGTCAGACAGTGTTGTCTTCTTTCATCGTACTCACAATACAAGCTTGTGTCAACACGATTAGCAGCTTTTTAATGGGGTCAAATGTTGGACCGACACGTTTCCACAGGTGGTGAGACGGATTCAAAGAGATACGCGGGTGACCGGTCTGAGGACTGGGTATTGTTACAATCATACCACAGTTCAGCTGGCGGAACGTAAATACGACTGTGGAGTGGTAAACAATAATATACGAATTACTCCCTTAGCAAATACTGCCATAGGGGAGTGGCGTGTTAGAGACTTCAACATGCTATGTCCTGCATAAAGAGTAAAATGAATGAAAGGGGAAAATGAAATGCCAAATAACAAGCGAAGAATGAAGAAATATGAAGAAAAGAAGTTTACGGCCGGAGGGCTGAAGGTATGAGAGATCACACAAAAGGACAGGGACAGACATTTCGTCACAGTAAGTGATAATTAATTATGTAGAAGATCGAATGTTGTTGATTCGAGAAAAATTAGGCGGGAATTTTTTAGGCCACAAACGGCTCCTGGGTCGACCCAGCCCCAAATGGGTACCAGAGCAACTCTGGGAAGGTTAAGGCGGCCGGCGTGATGCCGACCACATCACCCCTCGTGTGCCGACGGTCAAGATAATATGGGCCTAACACCATATTCCCAATATGCCTGAATGGGCGTGTAACGGGTTCCTTTACCTTTTACACTGAGTGATACAACTAGTACAAACTAAGTGTGAAATGGTGAAACTGTGGGGTGGGGGGGGGGGGGGGGGTTGGGGGGGGGGGGGTGGCGGTTTGAATGAAATAGTAAGTAAGAGAATGGAAAACTCAATGAGTAATCTATGAAACGTGAGAAAAATGAATATTTGAGAAAGTCGAAAAGTTTCATAATCTGAAGTAGGTCAGAACTAAAACAAAATAAAAAGCGAAAGAAATAAGAGAGAGAAAGAGAGAGAGAGAGAGAGAGAGAGAGAGAGAGAGAGAGAGAGAGAGAGAGAGAGAGAGAGAGAGAGGCTGAAAGAGGGTGACAACCTTATGTAAAACTTAACGCTACAGAAACCACCGTTGCAAGAGCATGAAAATTATTGGTACAAAGGGAGCAGCTGCAGTGGTGGCCTCATGCTCCATAAGGAGCAAAAAAAAAAGAAAGAAAATGAATGAAAAAAGAACAAACAAACGAACCTTATTTGTAAGAATTGGACGCGCAGATCCGTCTAACATTGGTGTCATGAGTGGGAAAAAGAGTCTGTCTGCGACAAGACTAGAATCTGAGTGAAGACTGAGAAGGTAGTTATGTGAATTGAGTGTAGAATGTGAATGGAGTGAAAGGTAGCTGTTAGGAGTGAAGATATGATGATGTCTTGTCACCTCCTGCCACTCAGTGACAATGTTTTGATGCTATGCCTCACTCCGCATCTCTTCTATTGTAACGTTATACAATGAGTAAGGACTACGTGCACATCAAGTGACATCACATTCAACGATAACAGGCAGAAGTAGTAAGAGAATTATGATCCGCTAATATTTATCTATTTTATTAAATGATCTATATAAATATAGAAAAAAAACATCAAAGGAAGAGTGAAAAAACACAAATTATATCTGAGCGATGTCAGAAATTCAACTAAACAGCACTACAGTATCACTAGAGAAAAATTAAACAGCTTGGCTCAATTTCGGTTTACAAATATCACGAATATGGCCAACCAACTCTCAAATAACAAGTCCCCAGAGTACCTGAAAAATAAAGAAGGCAATAACCCCCTGCCAACAAGTTCTGTCATTTGACCCAGTCACCCAGACACAAATTGCAGAGTGATAACCACTCTTCTTCCAGCCCACCGATGCCTCACTTATCTCTCAGTCACCTCCATTTTACTTTTCCGAGTCCCTGTGTCTATTCCACCTTTTCACAGATCACGTCGATTTTTTTTTCTATGGAGGATGTTTACCCGAAAATGCAGAGGTCAGAGGGAATATTATCTACAGGTAACAAAGGTGCCAAGTAACCCGGAATCCAAGGGTTATGCGAGAATGAAATCAGGTTAGGTAGGCAACGCGCCCTAATATGACCTAAGGACACAGGCCAGTCAAGATGGGACTACGCGTATTAGTGGGACGGGTCAGAATTTGGACTCACGTTCCCGTCATGGTAGGTGAACCTGGGTAACGGTGTAGCTGTCTGAGGTGAATGCAACATGGGCGCTCCAGGTAATATGCTTATGTTGTACATCTCAACAGTGAACCACCAGATCTATCCGTATTTGGAAGCCGGTGTTAGGTTGGTTACAATCAAGTAGTGGATTGAAGAACTAATAACAAAAGGAAGGTAATGTCCGGCCGATGGCCACAGAGGTCTTGCTGATACGCCTTGATCGAGGTTTTCTCACGATATGTAGAATTTCCTACACCACAATTTGCAGCAGGCAAACTATTACTGAGACGGCAACCACTTCTACACGACCAGGGGTTACAGAGACATAAGGCAATGAGAAATAGTAGGAGACTCATTTTATACTAAACTCTCGCCTGCAGGTGTCCAAGCGTGGGTTTCTGCAGCTGGACGGAGGCAGAGGCAAAAACGTAATACCCGGGAGAATTATCTCCCTGGCGTCACCGGATCCCAGAGTTATTGCATAACTGCTCTTTGCTCCACGCTCCTTCTAATGGATTGAGTGCGTGGCTACGTGGTGAGCTCGGTCATATAAAAGCGAAAACCGCTCTCCTGGGTTTTCTGGCGTCACTGAATCAAAGGCTCAGAGAACTGCTGCCGACCAGAATTAAAGGCAAAAAAGATTCTGCCGCTACGAGGACGGAAGTTTGTCCAACGTAAGAGTGACAGGGCTAAAATCACAAAGGACGCTTGCATGAAAATGATTGGTGCATACGTCCTGCAAAGGGAGCAGCAGCAGTGGGGGCTCCATGCTCTATAAGGAGCAAAAACAAAAAAGAAAGAAAATGAATGAATGAGAAAGAACAAACAAACGAACTTTATTTGTAAGAATTGGACGCGCAGATCCGTCTAACATTGGTTTCGCATATTTGTCGTGGTAGCTGTTCTCCCATAAAATGATTGGAAACTCTAATCACAGCTAGACTACATGACGCAATCTGATAGGCCCCCCCGTCGATAAAGTGTTTCGCCTCTTTAACCCCCTTTAAAAGGGGGAGAGGGAACGCCCACTTGGGTCATGATTCCCAAGTGTTAGCGTTCTGTTGTATTGTGCTGGGAATTGAACCCACTACGCCTTGGTTGCAGCTTTTCACTTCACTCCTGTTTTTATCCATACTGCCAGCTGGAGACAATTGTAAAAGTAACCATTATGTTGCAAATAAATTATTGTCCTACATTCCATAGCCCGTTGCGGTTGTTCCACAGCCAGCACGATGCCCCTGAGTCTCTTAAGCGCCCTTGTTCTTGATTGTCCTTTCAAACTCAATAGTTTCTGTAGATCATGCACTGAGGCAGCCACTAGACCTCTTGCACCTACCATAACATAATTATTACTTATACCCCAAATCCATTGTTGAGAGAGAGAGAGAGAGAGAGAGAGAGAGAGAGAGGGAGGGAGGGAGGGAGAGAGAGAGAGAGAGAGAGAGAGAGAGAGAGAGAGAGAGAGAGAGAGAGAGAGAGAGAGAGAGAGAGAGAATCAGTGGATACGAGAATGAACATATTCCAGTCACTTTGTGAATGAGTGAGTTTACATGTAAATGAGTGTCCGTGTGGACAGCAAACGAACTCATGTAGAAATGGATGGCTCAGACTAATTTAATAGCTGTTGCCTCGTCTAGATCACAGACAAACTGATTTTATAACTGGGGGCTAAATCTAGGGATATGACGTGACCAGACAGGAGTAAGATAAATGGAGAAAAAAAAAAAAAAACCAAGAAAGTCTATTGAGTTGTCGCAGACTAATGATCATGCCATTTAAAGACGTTGTCATTGTTAGCTCAGTGACTGATAATGATAAAGGTGCTGTTATCTACGCGGTGACTGATAATAATGATGACTATCGTAAATGGGTGACTGCTGATAATGATGACAATCTTAAAGGAGTGACTGATAACACGGTTACTGAGCATAATGATAACTGTGCTGTTATATCCCGCGATTACTAATAATAATGATGACTATCGTAAGTGGGTGACTGATAGAAGGTGTGCTGTTAACACGGTGTCTTATGATAAAGATAACAGTGATTGATAACAATGACTATTTTAAAGTGGTGACTGATAATGATGACTGTGCCGTTAGTGCGGTGATGATAATAATGATACAATGGTTAAAGTGGTGATTGAGTACAATGACTGTGCTGGCTGTCAAAGCAGTGGCCGTCACGCATGGTGGCGTCTTTACCTTAAAGAGTGACTGTTAAAATGATAACTTTGCTGTTAAAGTGGTATCAGATAATTATGACTATCTTAAACAGGTGATAATCTTAAACTGGTAACTATCTTAAACTGGTGAATATCTAAAACTGGTGACTATCTTAAACTGGTGAGTTTCTTAAGCTGGTGATTATCTTAAACTGGTGACTATCTTAAACTATCACGCATTGTGGCGTCTTTATCTTAAAGAGTGACTGTTAAAATGATAACTGTGCTGTTAAAGCGGTATCTGATAATTATGACTATCTTAAACTGGTGGTTATCTTAAACTGGTGACTATCTTAAGCTGGTGATTATCTTAAGCTGATGATTATCTTATACTGGTGATTATCTTACACTGGTGATTATCTTATACTGGTGATTATCTTAATCTGGTGACTATCATAAGCTGGTGATTATCTTAAACTGGTGATTATCTTAATCTGGTGACTATCATAAGCTGGTGATTATCTTAAACTGGTGACTATCTTGGTTTGGTTTGTTTTTAAGGATTACCTTCATTGCACTCGGACAACTCCATCAGTGCTCCGATCTCCCCCCTTAGATCACACAAAGAGGATATCAGCACAGTGCACGAACTCCGTAGCACCGGCGAGAATCTCAATGTGTGTATATAGGAATCACACATTCTATAAATATTGTTGTGCAGGGTAGGTTTCTAATTTTTTTAAATTTTGCCAGGGCAGCGGCCTCTTTACGATTTCCAACTGCCGTGGGATTTTTAACGTGCGCAACTTGCACACAGGACCTCATAATGTTTTCGCCCTTATCCGAGAAGGCTAGGCATCCGATCTCACTACCCAGGAGACCAAGGGAGAGTATGAAATCATTAGGACATCTGGTTTTGAAAAGAAAATTTCCGTAAATAATATTCCCTCAACTGGGACTCGAACCTGGTACCTCTAGAACTTGAGGCGGACGCCATACCTCTTAGCCACTCCGACCTCTGGTGACTATCTTAAACTGGTGAATATCGTAAACGGGTGACTATCGTAAACTGGGGGTTGTCTTAAACTGGTGATTATCTTATACTGGCGACTATCTTAAACTGGTGACTATCTTATATTGGTGACTATCTTATACTGGTGATTATCTTACAGTGGTGATTATCTTAAAGTGATGATTATCTTAAACTGGTGATTATCTTACAGTGATGATTATTTTAAACTAGTGACTATCTTAAACTGGTGATTCTCTTAAATTGGTGACTGATAAAATGACGACTGTGCTGTTAAGGGAACGAATGATAATCATGCATGCCTCTTGATATTTCCAGTCAATAATAACATCGACAGAATGAAAAAAGATGACGTCAAAACAATTATAGGAACAACGTCTTGCATCAAGTATATAGGCAAACAGAACATTAAGTGGTTTGGCCTTCTCAAGAGAATGGAGCCCGATAAATTATAACAACGCGCCTACAACAGTAGAAGATCTGGTTTCAGTGCATGGGGAAGATCAAGAGGCTGATGGATAGAAAACATCACGGTCATTCTGTGGCAACACTGGCTCACAATAGCCAGTGCGACAGACTAGTCTCACTAACGCAAACTTCAGCTCTCCACTACACTTCATGGCATCAGTGGAACGATAAAGTACTTTTTACTTTTCATACAATAAAAAAGGCAAATGGTAGACCTTCGTAGGGAAGAAAGAAAGAAATCAAGCAAGAAGGATGGCACTAGACAACATAGAGGTAAGAAAAGAAACAGGCACACTGGAGATTTGATCCAGGTCCAGCCAAATGACGTCATCGCCTCCCTGCAACAAAGACCATGTTACGACAGACGAACAGCCGAGCACCCTGCCTGTCCATCTGCCTGTCTGTCCATCTGTCTGCCTGTTCGCCTGTTCTGTCTGTCTCCATGCCAGTTTGTCTGTCTGTCTGTCTTTCGAGTTCCTACCATTCACCGACATTCCGTTTTCTTTACAAATCCCAAACTTCGGGTATCCTTCTTTATTTATTTCTGCGTCAAAAGCAAACACGAATACAAGAAACTATATATAGAAATTCCTGACTAAATTCCTACTCACGGTTTGCGCTTGCCCAAGAGCCCTATTTTTCTCTCGGATTAAAAATAAAACCATCTTACTGTCAATGCTGTCAAATACCAACTAAATTTATCCCGTGAATTCCATCTTCCCTAAGAAATGGTTTTTCCATAGCATAAAAATATTGATTGAAATCAGCTTTGCCTCGTCTTAGAGTCACAAACTGTGATAAATAGATCCAACTAAACCGCAGCCTGGGGGCTACGATTTCACGCGCTTTAGACCAAGGGATCGATATTGGTTCTCAGAGAAGACAGCAACTAAAATTACAGCAAATTTCATTAGCCACAAGAGTCCAAGAAATATAACGTGTCTTTGGCGATTCTTCTGAAGTCAAGTAAAGAGAAAAATGGCTTATCTTAGAAACTGGTGATAAAAATAGTAATAAAAAGAGACATTTGCAACAAAAAGTAAATAGAGGCCTGGTCTGTTTCGGATGATAGAGATATAAATAGTGATATTTCCATTTATTGGGTGTGGGCAAAAAGAGGTTTCTAAAGTGAGCTAAAATTAAATACATTTTCCTCCACTAACTGCCTGAGCTTTAGAATTCTTTGAGTGCAGATTCTATGATGGGTTTCTGTGTGATCGTCTATCTTTAAATTAGTGCACCAGATATAGAACTGAATGAACGAGGCCTCAGAATTAACTGCTAGACCAATGTGGCCCATCATGAAACATATACTCAATTTAAAGCCTTAGTTAAGAATCAACCACGTGCATCGGCAATCCTCTTGGATCCAAACATGTCCTACAGGTTGGAATAACAATGGAATATTTGACACGGTGTAAGACCCCATTAGTCATAATACGCAGTAATAACAATTATAATTATTGGCCTACTGTACCGTACTAGCTCCTGTACCGTACTAGCTCCTGTACCGTACTAACTCTTGTACCGTACTAGCTCCTGTACCGTACTAGCTCCTGTACTTCCCAAGGGCCTGGCCTCTAATGAAACAAAGAAATAATCAGATTTACTGCTCCCTCATGCATGTCGTACAAGGCGACAAATATGAGGTAGTCAATGAGGCTGGCAACGTCATCATGTAGAACTAATTACTACAGAAACCACCACTACACGAGCATATGGATGCTTGGTGCAGGTTTCCTGCAAGAATCCCAGCTCCAACGGTGGCTCCATGCTCCATAAGGAGCGAAAAGGTAAATGATGATAATAACATCCAGGGAATTAAAAACACCAGGTCAAGTTTACATCCAAACTGATCAGATGAAGCACCTAGGGATGACTCACTGGCTATAACAATAACAAGAAAAAGGTAAATGATGATAATACCATTCATGGAATTAAAAACACCAGGTCAAGTTTACATCCAAACTGATCAGATGAAGCAACTAGGGATGACTCACTGGCTATAACAATAACAAGAAAGCACATATGTCAGCTCACGAGGAAAAACTCAGCTGAATACTCAAGCTGATCTAAGAGCAACAGTAGTCAGTTAGGTGCAAGATTAATAATATATAACTTGGGAATCAATAAAAATGACAGTATCTCATAGTAAATGGTAAGGTAAAGGCAGCCCTATATCATATACTGCCGTTGAGAAGTGACGTGTTAGAGATTTCACAATTTTAGGTGCATTGTTATGAGGTGGGGGTGACTAGTTCTCTTCCACGCCGCTTTAGTCTTCGCTAACTCTAGAGCAGAGCCAGGTACCCATTTACATCTGGGGAGACTCGAGCGTGACGCTACCAGTTATTGAAACCGGAACCCGGTATCTTTGCCACGACAGCCAAGCGCTTTAACCAAGTTGCCACTCGGACGCCCATCACAAAGGTTGCTTTCGTCTTCACAGTTAAAGTCGTAAACGCATAAGAAATTTATAAATGATTCCACCCTTCCAGCCCCTTGGAAGTTACTATCTTTACAGACGTGCTGTCTTCCCTACACTCACCCGCTCGAAGTCCTACCTGGACCAAGCCCACCAGATATAAGAAAAGAGACAAAGCTAATCAAAACATTTTTAACTAGCCAATGGAGCAATGTGATGCCTGCAGGGGTTACAGCCCATGTAAGAATTGTTAGAAACGAATGTTTTTTTTTTGTTTTTTTTTTAACGTACGCCCGCTATTACTCGAGACGAGAATCTCCGGTTAGTATTTCTAACCTGAGACTAATTTTTACGTGAGTATCCCTTTTTTCCCTGTACACTGACAGGTGTCCACTCGCCATTCAGGCAGATACTCGCCGTCTTCGGAGGGTACCCATTAGAGCTGGATCGGCTCAGGAGCCGCTAGTCCCTGGTCGACGACACTCTTTCAAATGTCTTCGCCAGGGCTCGAATTAATCCAGTCCAAGTCCCGGTCGACGACACTTCTTCAAAAGTGCTCGCCTGGGCTTGAACCTGGATCACCCGATCGCCAGCGCAGTGTGGTAACCATTACACCAGCGCGGCTCCCCATACAAGAATAAGATTAGGGATCTGAAGCCTAGAGTCAAACATATTAAAGTAAAGGAATGGAAGATCACATAGAAATAGTAGAATCCAGAAAGAGACAACAAGAAAGTGTCAAAGGTAAACTGATAGTACCCTTGAACAAAAACTGGTGGCGCTTCCGACTAGGAACTAGATATTTTATGAATGCCAGATAGACAATGACATAAATCACTATCTGCTACATTGTAGAAAACACACTCAACAGAGGTGTTATCTTAGAACTACTATCAACGATCAATGATCGTAAAATGGAAATTACAATTGAGTAGTTGCTCAGAATAGATAACCCAGTTGAACTCTAAAAGATAGCCCAAGTGAAAGTTAGATGGACACAAGATAACACATGAGCAGACGAAGTTAAATCAACAATTCCGAGCGCTATATTATTGCGGTTGATCTCCGACATTCGAAGACCAAGTCACTTGCCAGTGCTTTCATTGCAAACCACTGCAGCACGCGCCTTCATAAAACTTTGGACAGACACTGGGTGCAAAGTAAGAAGAAAGTAAAAGGGACATGAAAAAATACAACAATGACCATAGCCTCTGAGTCCTTTGGTAAGCCTCCAAATCAGCTGTGAAGGTATCTATATCTAATGAGAGTAGTGTATTATAGATAACCTTACTTGCTGCCACATATATATATATCTCAGTCAGAATTATTCTGGAATAGTGTGATGACTACGTTATGTGTCTAGGGTATGTGTATGATGAAGTGTAAGTCACAACAACAGACAGATAAACAATTTAATTTAATCCACTACTCTTGACAACACTGTGACACTCACATACATATAACACTCTATGAGAATATCTTAAGGAGTCACTGATAACTTTTCAAATAACAATATGTATTCATTGTTGTCATAAAGGTATATGTGTCCTGATTCAAATACAAAGGAACCAGGAATCACAATCAATTTTAATTACACGTATATGTACAGACTTTATCAATATGAATATTGTAGTGACATATATTATTAAAAATATCCTATGTGTGTCAGTTGTGTAGTAGTAATATGAGGTAATACTGGTTTTGTTTTGTTCAAGCTCTGTTGGTATTTGTCATCATGACTTCAATAGTTTGTCTTTTGGGACTAGTATTGGAGATGTTCTCAGTTCCTGATATTAAGACAATTAAATTCCCCCCTGAATGTTATTTTTACAAAGTCATTTCAAGATGAGGGGACATAATGTTGAGCTCAGCTGGCCAAATCAGCTTATCTTGCGTGATGGCGGCAGGAAAGGACTCCTCTGCTCGAATTCTCCCCTGGGCTCTGGAGACACCTCACTGATAGCTAAAAAGACCAAGGAGTATGCTGTCCGACTCTGGATTCAGCAAAGCTCTGACCAGGTGCTGCTCAATACCATCAAGACCACGGTCCCTGAAATCAAGAAGGATGTACCTTCTACTTCATAACTAACTTATACTCTCTTTTTACACTGATCACAATACATCACAAACATTGAGTTCAGAGCGTTAGGCCAACTGTCAGCTTCATCTGAAATACTTTATACCAGTATTTACCTCCTTAATGGTTACCACGCCTCTGCACTTCCAGCATTATTTCTGTCTAATCAATAATCTAGGTGTCAGTGTACTGTTTGGCCATTCCATGCAGTTTTACTTTCCTCCGACACCTTCTGTTCAGGCGGAGCATTATAGGCTTTACATCATGTTTGCTACTGAACTACACATATATACAGGCATAAATTAACAATTCACATTCAATTTTCATTAAAAGATACTGAATGTTTCAAGCTTACCACAATTCATGGAAACACAGATACGTTGATTAGCAATGAATTCTGGCACAAATTCCCATCTGCTTATGTTCCAGGCTTTTATTTAGCAAAAATATGAGCTGGCTTCAACGCACTGTTGCTTTATCAAGCTTTTTGCACTAGTGGTTTCGAACTAACGCTCCCAAGTGTGTATTTCAGCGAGTCTGACCAATGAGCCCCGTTTCGACAAGTGTTTGAAAAAAAGTTACCTTTCCCCGTTTCCCCTAACAACGATAGATAGTATTTATAGCCCGACCAATCGTGGTTAGTCTTTCATTTGTTGCGCTCCAATCAATTTGGAGTTTACATGGTAGGCTATTTCTGTAACGTAAGGTTTTTTCAAACACGTTATAAAAAATTTTATGAGCAGAAATGATTTTATGTTGTCAGGCATCCCCACTATTTTATTTTGGTTATAATTTATTAATTCCTGGACTATTTGCGTAACGTTTTACATATTCTTTGTCAGCAAGCCCTAAGGAACCCAAAATATCCAAATTTAAAAGAGCTACGTGGCTGCGTTCAAAATATGCAATTCCTTCTACCTCCTGTTTCGAAGATGTGCTGTCTGGGTACTGTAATGTTTTCAAACGTAAACCCATATAATGTTATCTTTCCTAATAAGCGTTTTTTATGATTTTAAAACCTAACTCTGGGAAGGGTAGTGAATTTATCACTGTCCGTCCGAAAAAGTTAGTGCATGTAGCCTAACACGCGTGATAGTAGTAATTGTGTATCGCGCGACGCGTGTTTAATTTTGCATGCGTTCCTGATTTCATTCGCCCCTCTCTCTCTTTCTATTTGAGTCCATCTGTTCGTTCGTTTTGGTAACGTAATATAATTAATGTTAGGATTAATTTAGGTCATTACGCAGGGTGCCTCTCAATGTTTTTCCAAGAAATACAGCACACGTTTCATTGAAGAAAGTGGGTAATAATACAGTAAGCTTTTACTATCAACGTGAAAGCGTTACAATTTGCAGACGAAGCAGAAAACAAGGGGATTTCGAGTACCTTCTTTGTGACAGCACTGTTATTTTACCATTGCTCTTTTCTTTATTAATTTTATTTGTTAGGCTTCATATTTACCTAATAATTTATATATGTGGATTAGAATATTCCACGACACCTCCCCTCTTAAAACAGACATTATATGTCAGTCCTTTATTCTATATACACATAGAGAAATTTATTATTATTTCTGGGGTTTACGGTGATTCTCATCACACGGATGGCGGCTTAAAAAATCCGCTCCCAAATTGGTTTTTCCAGATATATACTCAATGCTAAAATTATAGGGAGCCAGAAGTAAAGACCATCGGAGTAACCTAGAGTTCTCATGCTTAGCCTGTGCTAGAAACGATAAAGGTTTGTGGTCTGTTTGCAACTTAAATGCCTTCCCATATAGATAAATATTGAATTTCTTTATCGCCCATATTACTGCAAGACATTCTTTTTCGCTAGTTGAGTAGTTGATTTCAGCTTTATTCAACTTTCTGCTAGCATATGCCACTAGGCTTAATTCCCCATCCAATGCATCTGATTTCTGTAGTAGAGTTGCACCTAACCCAATATTACTTGCATCCGTCCTTACTATGAATTCTTGACTTAAGTCAGGTAACTTCAAAATGGGTTTACTTGTGAGCTTTTCCTTCAATTCTTGGTAAGTCATTTCACATTGTGGTGTCCATGTAATGCGATCTGGATGTCCTTTACGTGTCAATTCAGTTAACGGTGCACATATGGAATTAAAGTTTTTGATATACTTCTGGTAGAAACCACATAATGAGACAAAGGATCTCACGTCCTTCTTGGTTTGTGGTCTCGGGGCTTTCTGTAGTTTCTCTAAATTCTTTGGGTCAGGGGTCATGTTTCCCTGATAAACTGTGTGTCCCAAAAATTCCAATTCTTTACATCCAACGAAACATTTGGTTGGTCGGGCTGTTAAATTTGCCTCCCTAAGTCGATCAAACAGCATGTTCAGAGAGTCAATGTGTTCCTCAAATGTTTCTGTTGCTATAAGGATATCATCCATAAAATTTGTTATACAGGGATTATTCAGAGGATCCAATAATTTTCTCATCATTCTAGAGAAGACACTAGGCGCATTCTTCAATCCAAATGGGCAATCTATTAAACTCATAGTGTCCTTCTGAGGTACTAAAAGCTAGGTATGGTCTAACCTCAGGCTTTACTGGAATCTGATAGTATCCTTTACTCAGATCCACTTTTGAGAAATATTTAGCTTTATTTAGTCTGGCAAACAGCTGATTTGTATCCGGCAATGGATCCACCTGTCCTTCTGTAATAGCATTCAGTCTCCTGTAATCTATACAGAGTCTATGTTCTCCAGAGGGCTTCTGTAAGAGTACAACACCGGAACTATACGAAGACTCACTGTGCGAAATAATTCCTTCCTTCAATAGATAGTCTATCTCTTCCTTCAAAGCTTTCTCCTTAGCAAACGGAATCGAATATGGTTTCATACAGACAGGTGTGGAGTCTATTAGTTTCATATCATATTCCAATAGGTTTGTATGCCCTGGTCGGTCTGTTAACACCTCTGCATGATTATTTAGAACCTGTTGCACTCTCTCTTTCTGAGTTTTTCGTTAAATGTGTACTGATTTTCACCTGTGCTGCTGTCTCACAGGGGTGTAATGGATATTCAAATGATGAAAGTGGTTCCTTTTTCATCTCCATGGCGATGGACAAGGTCAACAAGTGTGTCTCTTCCTGATGTTCTCTTTCCAAATATTTCTTCAGGAGATTCACATGATAGATTTTTTCTTTCCCCTTCTTATCTATCTTATAATTTGTTCTAGACACCTTCTCTAAAACTGTATATGGACCCTGCCATCCAATTTGTAACTTATTCTGACTCCCGGGCAAAAGAAGCAGTACTTTCTCCCCACAGCCAAATTTCTGTCTTTCGCCTTCCTGTTATAATAGGCAGCATGTTTCTTCCTGGCTTGTTTCAAATTTTCATTGGCAAGTTTCCAGCCAGTTTTTAAACGAGTGGTCAGCTCATTCACAGATTGGTATGAAGATGTAATGTTTTCCTCTGCCTTTTCATCAGTCCACGTTCTTAACAAAGCTACATATG